>JAAKFY010000011.1:26194210-26314210 GCA_011823955.1 Dissostichus mawsoni
ACATCCAACTCACAGTTATCATTGCTTTGAGAAAGAAGATTATTAATTTAACCCTTTTAGAAGTGAAGATATGGTTCATTTGTTCTGGGAATGTCATTTTCGAGCCTGAGACCTGAAAAACAGGCTCAGGGCTTATCAGGTTAAGGCACTACTTCATTTACTTATTTCAATTCTTTATCACTAATTATGTCTTAAGACTGAATCTTTAGCATTTTAGACAATCGCTCACCTGAAGAAGAGGAGGAGGTCACGTGGTGTGATGAAGAGGAATTGCAGCATCAGGTGTTCTTAATATGCAGTCTTTATCTTGTATCCCTGCATCTGTAAACTCAGGTGCATTACAGGTACAGTAAGGTTCTTTATGAGTGTATCGCCCCCTAGAGGCCTGGAGTGGAAAAACAGCTGGAAAAACAGCTCTAAGTAAATAAGATGAATAATTACAGAACAGATTTTATAATAAAAGAAAATACTATTAAAAGTCCTGCAAATAAACCATACTGAAGTGAAAATATAAAATGTAAGCAACATTTATTTTAAATAAAAGTGTTGATTGTGCAGGAAAGTTGATTTTAACCCACGTTACTGATGAAAACTCGACAGCAGGATATAGAATATAAAATCTTCCTCCAGTGACAAACCAAAAGTAAAAGATTTGATTGTAAAAAAAAGAAATACACAAACCTGAGGGTGGTGCTGTCGAGCTGCAGTGTATTAACAAACACACACACTTTAAGAAACACACACACTTTAAGAAACACACACTCCTCTATGACGCTCTGATGCACTCTCCAAGAACGCTGAAGAGTACGTAAGTCAAATCAAACCGTATCACTTTCTTTCTTGCCTCATACCTGATCCCAGGATATCACCACAGCTCCACTAAATGAGCAACACCTTCCTTGCTCTGACACTGACTGTATGTTGTTTACAAAGTGAGAGCCAGGGCAAAGAGAGGGGTTAAACCCAACAAAGCGTTGTGTTGTCAGTGTGTTGGAGATAGAGAGAGAAACACAACTCATTATACAATTGATTAAAAGTACTCTTTTTATTGGATTATATATCATTAAAGCCGGAGTAAAAAAAGGAGTAACATATTCCTTTAGGACTCAAGATAATTAAAACATCCTAAGATACTGGAGGCATTTCAGCTTTAGGAATACATACAGAGTAAAAAGTGAGTATAGTAAATATATTGTATAGACTATTGATCAGACATATACAGCACGTGCAGCAGTTACAGTAGGCAGTACAGGTATATATACTGTAGGTATAAGTACACGCTATGCTAATTATAAGACATTATATGAATCATTCATTGAAAAACGAGATAAAAGCATTTATTAAAGTTATTAAATCGACACTAGGGTGAATGATTTTCCCTAGAGAACACAATTAACAAAAACATTTTATGGATCATTTTACAATTTCAATATTTTATGAATTCAACCCAACACTTGTATGTTTGAACATGTGCAGCAGTTACAGTAAGAAGTGAAGGTATAAGGTGTGAGTACAAGTACTGCTAATATTGAGATGTTATATACAGAGACTGTAGACTATAGATCAGATATATAACTATGTATGGGAATGTGAGAGCATACTTAAAGGATGTTAAATCAGAAAGTAATGAATATAATAAGCTATGCTTCCTATCATATGGAGGTGAGTTTCTGAAGGGCCTCTCGTGGGGCTCAGGTGTTCTCAGTCATCAGAAATGTTCCAATGATCTCAAGGTTCTCCTGTTTTCTCCTGTAAAATATGAGGAGGTGATGTTTGACAGCAGTGGACTCTGAGGGGAGTTGATGTTGTTGATCAGTCACACAGAGGTAGAAGGCTCTCCATCGATTTCATAGTTCACCTCATCTTCATCTTCATCTTCATCATTCTGCTCCTGTCAACATGGAACAGAGACATGGTAAAAACACAGAGCAGAGCTGGAAAGTAACTAAGTACATTACTCAGGTTCTGCACTTAAGTACATATTTTAAGGACGTAACTTCTGTCTGTGTTTTTCTGTTTCTGTTTTTCCACAACATTTTCTAGGACCGACGGATAGACTTTCAGCAACAGTTCTAAATTGGTTTGAATCCTACTTAAAGGACAGGAAACACGTTGTTTCTATAGGTAACTACACATCTGAGTGGGCAAATATGACATGTGGGGATCCTCAGGGCATTATAAAGAGCTGTTGATTGAACTACATGGTCACTTTGAAGCCTCCTTAATGAGCATTTATTACATTCTGTTGCTGTTTTCTGTTATTTTGCTTAAAGGGAGGCATGACACGCATTTTTAAATAATTATCATACGATAAAACAGACCAGTCTCTGCCAGTCTTTATTTTTTTTTTTTAATCTGATGACGTTATCAGTGATTTTAAGCTGATTAATTACCGAAATAACATCAACCCTGTGGGCGGCGCCATTTTGACGAGTCACATGACTTATTTTACCGGACGTGACGTGAACTATGCGTTTGGACAAAATTACGTATGTGCTTCGTCCATGTTGTTTACTGTAGTAATTAATTATAATTAAAAATAATAATTAATCTGTGGTAGCAATATATGTATATTATTTACACTGTGAAATATCGGTATATCTAAGGAAATATGTATGAAATTATTACTTTTTAATGATGAATTAAACAAATAAGATGTTTGGCCTGAAATGAACGCTTTTCTTATTTAATATTCACGATTGATTTATCATCATCATCATCATCATCATCAGGCCTTTTCTTTTGGCATTTTATTTTTGACATGCTTGACAATCGGCACTACAATTTAAAAATATTGTGCATATGTTAATTTTAATTGTAAAGTATATAATGCTAAGAAGAAAGGGCTGTACCCGTCAGATTTACCCACCTTTAATTTATTGGTTCAACCAAAGAGGCGCGTTTCACATCCTTCATGGCAACCAGTGCTGTTCTCAATACAGCTTCTTCTAACACCACAGTGCCGAATTCCCTGTGTAAACATATGCAATCCAAGTCGTCTGTGACCAGTTTATCTTCAAGCTCTTCAAGCTCATGACAACATATGTTCATCAGAGGATTGTCCATGGCTACACACCGACTGCAAGAACACCATTCATGTACAGGTCTCCCTACACGCCCCCCGAAATCAATTGCACGAGTAAAGGGATCGTCTCCAGCAAGATCACCGTGCTGTTCATCCTCATCGTCACTATTCCTGACGGTTCTGGCCACTTGGCTCGAACCTATATGGCTGAATTCCCCCATCCAATCTCTCCACATTGCTCAAAACTTCTTCCTTGGCTGACGAGTCCGAACTCAAATACTCCGCCATGTTTTCGTCGAACGAGCTGTTCCTGTGTTTACAAAGTGAACGCATAGATGACGTCACGACCTAGTTTTTTGGATCATGTGACTACTGAAAATGGCCAAAATGGCAGCTGCCTGACGGAATATACAGGTTTTGATAAAAAAGAGCTATAAAATCATTATTTACCGGGGAATATCGCTGATTTCTTCAGGGTATGGTTTAAACATAATGTTTCACTAAATACTGAAGTTTTGATTAATTATCTAATGAGTGGACCCTTCCTTTAATGAACTGTTTTGCTTTTCTGAGATCATTTAATTTGGATACATAAATATTCTAAATCAATCTTATGTTGCATCTTCTCATGCCTGTCATATATCCACTGTTAAAATTGCATAGCAAATAATACACACATTTAATTATTCAATGTTCAAACTCACCATGTTTTCTTCCGTCTGTGCTTTGCTCCCTGAAAGAAGGTCAAAACAAGTTGATATTAGATTTCACCTTTATTTGTATTGTTTTCATTTTACCTGTGAATGATCTCACCTTTAGCTCTTGTCCATATGTTGACTGTAACCACGGTGATGATGAGAGCTGCTAAACCACAAACCATGATGAGCCTCAAGAGACCTGGAAAAGAGAAGTTAGAAGAGTTAAATATAGTCAGAGGTTTTGATGTCTTTATCCCTAAAATCTGAATGAACAAAATGTCTTTTGGCTGTTTAATGCTTCCTTGTCACCTTCACACAGTCAGGGCCGGCTCTAGACAATTTACTGGCCTAGGCGAGATTTTTTATCTCTCCAGTTTTAAACAATATTTCTGGTTACTGTCCTATAGTATACATTGGAATGATTTCAACCTGTTGTTGTTTATCCCAATAATTATAAAGGAGTGCCTTGGAAATATGCGTTTACATAAATTGTGATCAAACGTTTGAGACCAACTGAGATAACTTAGACCAGGGTCGGCAACCCTGGCACGCGTGCCACCATTGGCACGCGGCACCGTAACCTGTGGCACACTAGGAATAAGTGGAATAAGAGTGCAAAATATTTAAATTTGATTTTCGGATCCTGAACGAGACCGCCGCCAGAGCGCGTCTCCCCGTTACCTGCCATGCACGCAACGCAGCCCCGCTCTCTTTAACTCCAGGCGACTTTCTGCCGCTTTCCTCCGTAGTGCAGTGCTGATCGTTTCACCACAGAGGAAAGCACTTCACAAATTGCAGTACCCATAAGGAGCTGTACAAATGCTGCAGTTTTTGCGTGGCTGTGTCTTTAGTTGAAAGCCCAGTGGCGATCTGCTCATCTCTCATCGAAATAACATGCTACACAGGGGCGGATTGGCCATGTGTGTTCTAGAGAATCACAGAACGGAGGATCGTCCTTATTATTATGCCGTTTAAACCAATTATTTAAATGTGTTTGTTAAATCCGGCATCATGTAAGTTAGGGATGCTCCGATCGATTGGCCGCCGATCGATATCGGCCGATACTCACTCTGCCGATCGATCGTTGCTCTCTAAAAATGCCGATCGCAAGAGCCGATCGCATGACGTAAAAATACATGACACTTTTCTCTGTGCGTGGCAAAACAAGCTCGCCATAATGGCTTCACCAATCTGGCATTATTTTAAGGTGTCCGAAAAAGACAGTAAAATAGCGGTATGCAACGTGTGTGAAGCAGAAATCCTGCAGCTCCACCCGCTGTGACGGACCGGTGAGCAGAGCAAAACACACAAGAGTTAGACCTTACACCCTTAGCTATTTGATCTACCTCTGGAACAAGCTAAACTAGTTATAAATATATTTATTCTTCACTGTCGGTTCACTCATTACTGGATCAGTGAACTGCATGAGATACTGACAGCCTGTCAGGAGAGGGAGAGAGGGGAGAGAGGAAAAGAGAGCGCTTCCGCTCATTTCTCCCGTGTTATTATCCAAAGTTAATGTAGACTTGAATAATGTACTTCATTTGAATGTAATAATTATGTTGGTTGTTGTTTGTGGAAGCGCCAGTGAATGAGCATTAACTGAGTTTTAAACATCACTTTAAATGGAAGATCCCCATAGGCCCCGCCCACTCGATCGCTCGGCCCCAAATTGGCGATCGGAGCATCCCTAACGTAAGTTGCGCTGACAGGTACACACACTGCTTCCCCGCAGCGAGGCCCCCCCCCCGCCCTCCTGTTGACAGTTCACGAGCGTCGAGCTCTTTTCCCCTCCCAGAGCTGCCAGCACAGCGCCTCCCCAGATCTGGCGGCGCCCTAGGCGAACATCTATAACGCCAGTGCTACGGGCCGGCCCTGCACACAGGGACACATACAGAACATACAGATACAAACACAACTTATTTATAATCCACACAGTTATTTTTTTTCTACATAAAATGTTACCTTTATAAACAATGCTGGATCTGAGTCCACTCCTCTCATCTCTCTTCCAATACATCAAGGTGTGTATATACCGTATGTGTGCATGTCTTTTCTAACTGTGAATGTATATTTTCTGTTCTCTCACTACCTTTATTGTTGTCCTCTGGTTCTGTTTGATTGTCTTCAGATGCAGTGTTGTTCGTCTCTTCGGCTGGTCTGATTCTCACTGTTGTCCATGTTGTGACACTGTAGTCACCTTCCCTGCATCCTCACCTTAATGAATGAAATAACAACATGCTGTACAGTCTTAAAGCAAAACGTAAGCATCTCACATCACGACACAAAGATGTGACGCATCAGGATGAATGATTTTAATCTCATCATGTTCTCACCTGAGGACTGAAGGCTGAAGGTCTGCACGTTCTCACTATCAGTTACTGCACAAGTAAATAACTTAGACCTTGGTGTGTAACTAAAATGAGAAGTCAGAAATGTCACAGAGGCAGAGCAGGAAGACTGTGATGTCTTTTATATCTCTGTGATCTTTAACCACATCTTGACCCTGAAGCAGCCACTTCACTCTGTGTATCACCCTCCATATCTCGTCACAGAGCAGTCTAACGTCATCTCATCATTGTCCAGATGTTCAGTCACTGAAGATGGAGATATTGTGAGAGAAGGACAACAAAATTCAAATTGAACTTCATCACTGTAATCATTATTATTGTAATGATTTAGTATATTGCTCTATAGAGACAGTTTAAAACATCATGATGTAAATACTCACTGGTAACAACAGACAGATCAACATGAGAGTCTGGACCTTGTTGTGCTCCTGAATTGTTGAACTGTCTGCAGGTGTATTGACCAGCATCCTCCTCTGTGACCTTCTTTATAACCAGAGAACAATTCTCTGTAACTCTCAGTCTGTCTGATTTAGCTTTGGTTTCTTTGTGAATCTGTCCGTCTTCAACAGCGTCACTGGCTGCTTGAATCACTGAAGTACCAGACAGTACTCTCACACTTAACCTGATCATGTATCACATTGTCAAAAGGCAAAGTGACTTCATCTCCAACTGTGACAATGGGGAAGTAATATTTCACATCTGCAGCTGTTGGGGGGGAAAAAGCAGAAAGAAATATAGATGTCATAAATGCTGACAGAATAATGTTTATTATGTTAAATTAGAGTTCTGGTTTATCTCTGTTTAATTAATAATTTACCGACATATTAAAACCAGAGTTAATTACAGATCCACATAACTAACTGAAGTGTTCAGTGAGTGTGACGATTACTTTAAAACCCTAGATGCACGAGTGACTGACCCTACAACTCTTCCATAAGTGGGTCTAAAAGGACCCGTATTAGAATAATATGTGTTTTTATGCCATTTTTTGTCATTTTGGTTAAGAAAATCACTTGTATAATATTTAGGTTCACATTAGAAATATTTTGTATTTAATTTTTCACAATGACAATTTTTCTACATTTTGAAAAAAAACCGTTTTGAACATATTGTCCCAAAGATCTCCGCTATTCTGAGACCCTCACAGTATTCCAGTCCCTTTTCAAAACTCATCTCTTGTCTACTCATAGCCCCCCCCCCCCCATCAATCCATGCCGGTTGATCAAGTTTGATAGTCCTATACCCCCCACCCTAACCTTCCCTTATATTGTAAAGTGATTTTGAGTCCTTGAAAAGCCCTATACAAATATAATGTATTATCATTATTATTATACTGACAGGTTTCAGATCTTGCTGTGTAAAATAATCTTCCTGAGAGGTGTCACTTGTGATGTAGTCTGTGTGGTCTACAGTGAATGTATTCCTGACAGCAACAGGTGATAAGAATCAAAAGGTTCCCATAGGATCCCATAGTAAATGCATGCGGGTCATTTTTAACCCACTTATGGAAGCTTGGGGTAGAAATACAAAAACTACAATTTCTTAACATTTGAAATGTGAATGGCATGATATCCAAAACATGTTTTTTGAGGAATAGCTGGAATATGAAATGATAAAAAAATGTAATTACAAAGATACTTCAAGAAAACCACCTCACCGGGTCCAAACAGACCCACTTATGGATCTAAGGGTTAAAGAATATTGCTATGTGGGTTTTAGTGACCAAGAGTTCACTAAAGTCTCCACGTTACAAACACAGCTCATCATTCTCAGTTAAAGGAACAGTACGTAGTAAAGTACCGTTAGTGATATTAAAGCTGTTTTATTTAATGTAATTGGTAAATGGTAAATGGACTGTATTTATAAAGAGCTTTATCCAGTCTTTCACCCCCTCAAAGCGCTTTACATACAAAAAGTCACCCATTCACACCCAATTCATACAGAGCAATGTGCCCCTTGCTCAATGAAGGTGTTAGAGCCATTTTCCTCTCATCATTATGGTTTGAATGTTTGTCTTATTACTAAAAGGCTTTAGAGTAAACTCTTAACTATTTATTTTAGTGAGTCACACTATGCTTTAAAACAGGGGTGGGAACCTTTTTCCTCTCAAGGGCCATTTCAATTTTTTCAACATCCTCCGAGGGCCGTACAAATTATTGACCTCTGCTTAAAAAAAACTAAAATCACAGCCCATTCATTTGGCCTTTCTTTCATGCTGAGCAAAGAAAGAGCAACCTCTTAATCCAGATATCTCACCATGACTCGCGCATGCGTGCACGTGCACGGTGTGGCATGACCACCACAACAGAAAGATATGGACACAAGATGTGTGCAAATGTATTTAGTGTCCTAACCATGTGAACATGATTTATGTGGGGGGGACCTAACCTCCTCTAGGGGGTCCGGGGGGAATGCTCCCCCGGGAAGATTTTTTTTATAAATGTTGAAGTTAAAAGCATCAATCTGCTTGTTACGAACTCAAGAACTCAGGATATAGGACCCAATTGCACGACCCAGGAGACAGAGGTAAAGTATTTGTAAGATACTTTATTTTCAAATAGATGAACAAAATAACACTTTCTAATCTCTTGATGAGATGACGAAAAGTGAACAAAAGAAAATCGCTCACGTAGTGAGGAACAAAACATCATGGTATCAAGGAGAGCATAGATCTGA
Organism: Dissostichus mawsoni; assembly: GCA_011823955.1. NCBI lineage: Eukaryota > Metazoa > Chordata > Actinopteri > Perciformes > Nototheniidae > Dissostichus > Dissostichus mawsoni. The sequence continues at coordinate 26,202,961 of JAAKFY010000011.1, forward strand.
CCTATGAGACAAGACGAACTGACAATGAACACTGGGAGACTGGGGAATTTAAACACACGACAACAAGACACAGGTGGAAACAATCAGGGGCGGGGCTGGTCTGATGAGCAGGGAGACACAAGAGGTGGATAATCAGGAAGCCTGGAATGAGAGGTAAATGATGAGTGACAAAACAACACATAAAACAACGTGAAATGAAACATTTCTGTCGGTGCACAACAGTACCCCCCCCTAGGGCCGACTCCTGATGGCCCAGGCTGATTGTAAAAATCGTGGATCAAAGTTTTGTCAACAATAAATGAAGCAGCTACCCAGCATCTAGCCTCAGGACCGTAACCCTTCCAGGAATTGCTTCCCCCTCCCCCTATTACGGACCTCCAGCAACTTACGGACCTTGTAAATCTCACACCACCCTCAAAGAACTGGGGCGGTGGAGGGGGCTTGGAGGCGGGAACAAGTGTGCTCACACACTGGCTTGATCTTACTGACGGAAACGTCGGATGCACTCTCATAGTCCTGGGAAGTTGTAAGCGTACAGACACCGGGTTGATGACTCTGGACACCGGAAAAGGACCCACAAATCTCGGAGCCAGTTTTTTAGAGGCGACATGGAGTGGTAAGTCCTTGGTGGAAAGCCAAACCTTTTGGCCTGGTCTGTAGGAGGGAGCGACCCTGCGATGGACGTCTGCAACCGCCTTCATCCGAGCTGAACTTCGGAGAAGAGACTGGCGAGCACCAGCCCAAACTCGCGCGACAACGTCTGATCATGGCATGAGCCGATGGTACCGTTACTTCTTCCTCGTTGTTTGGGAAAAGCGGAGGCTGGAAACCATTGACACAATGGAATGGAGAGAGACCTGTGGCTGCCGTAGGAAGAGTATTGTGGGCAAACTCGACCCATGTGAGGTGGTCACTCCAGGTGGTCTGGTTTCGGGAGACGACGACAACAACGTAGCGTAGTCTCTAGTTCCTGGTTCAGACGCTCCGACTGTCCATTTGACTGAGGGTGATATCCTGATGACAAGCTGACGGTGGCGCCTATGAGTCGACAAAACTCCTTCCAGAAAACGGAAATGAATTGTGGACCCCTGTCGGAGACAATGTCATCAGGGAATCCATGGATCCTGAATACCTGATTCATCATGACCTCTGCGGTGACTTTGGCAGAGGGAAGCTTGGTCAATGGGATGAAGTGGGCCATCTTTGAGAATCGATCCACCACTGTTAGGACCGTAGTCTTGCCTCTGGATGAGGGAAGTCCTGTCACGAAGTCCATTGATATGTGTGACCAAGGACGTTGGGGAACCGGCAGCGGCTGGAGCAAGCCCATCTTGACCTGAGACGAGGTCTTATTACACGCACACACCGGACAAGCCGCTACATACTCCGCCACATCCTTCCTCATGGCTGGCCACCAGAAACGCTGTTTTATCCTGAACATTGTCCTTGTTACTCCCGGATGGCACGAAAGCACAGACGAATGAGCCCAGTGGATGACCCTGGAGCGGAGAGACACAGGAACAAACAGCAGATTGTTTGGACATTCGCTAGGTGCTGGAATCATGACATTCGCCTGTTTTACGTCCGACTCTACCTGCCAGGAAAAGGCTCCGACCACACGGTTAAGTGGAAGGATGGTCTTGGGCTCTACAGTAAGTGGTTCTGGATCGTAAAGACGAGACAAAGCATCAGGTTTTTGATTCTGGGATCCGGGACGAAAAGAGAGTGTGAAGTTGAACCTACTAAAAAATAGTGTCCACCTGGCCTGACGGGAGTTGAGACGCTTAGCCTTTCTTATATACTCCAGATTTTGTGGTCTGTCCAGACTAAAAACGGCTGCTCTGCCCCCTCTAGCCAGTGTCTCCATTCCTCGAGGGCAGCTTTTACGGCTAACAGTTCCTTGTTTCCCACATCATAATTCCTCTCTGCCGTTGTCAACTTCCGCGACAGGTAAGCACATGGATGCATCTTGTTGTCTTCTACAGAACGCTGAGACAGTACTCCTCCAATTCCCTCATTGGAAGCATCAACCTCGACCATAAACTGGCGCTGGGGATCTGGAATGGTGAGTATAGGAGCTGATGTGAATCTCTCTCTGAGGCGTTGGAAAGCGAAGTCCACTTGAAGGGAACCTTAGGAGAAGTCAGAACATGCAGAGGGGCAGCAACAGAACTGAAATTCCTAATAAACTTCCTATAGAAGTTAGCAAACCCCAGAAACTGCTGAACCTTCTTCCTGGAGTCTGGTGTGGGCCACTGGGAAACTGCACTGATTTTAGCAGGATCCATCTGGATATGATTGGGTGAGATTATGTATCCTAAGAAAGACACCTCTTCTGTGTGGAACTCACATTTCTCTGCCTTGACATATAGCTGATTCTCAAGCAGTTTCTGCAAAACCTGGCGGACATGGTTAACATGAGATTTAGCGTCTGGGGAGAAAATCAAATATCATCAAGATACACAAATACCGAAATATTCAAAAATTCCCGCAAAACCTCATTTACAAAAGCTTGAAACACAGCCGGTGCATTGCATAGTCCAAAAGGCATTACTAGGTACTCATAGTGACCACTCTGAGTATTGAATCCTGTCTTCCACTCATCCCCCTTTCTTATTCTAACCAAGTGATATGCATTTCTTAAATCTAACTTGGTGAATATCTTGGCAGTTTGAAGCAGTTCAAAAGCAGATGACATGAGTGGCAGAGGATAGCGGTTTTTCACCGTAATGTCATTTAGTGGACTGTAGTCTATGCAAGGTCTCAGAGACCCGTCTTTCTTTCCCACAAAGAAAAACCCTGCTCCGGCTGGAGAAGATGAAGGACGGATAATCCCTGACTTGAGTGAAGAGGAGATGTAGTCGTCCATTGCTGCTCTCTCAGGTCTCGAAATCGAATAAAGTCTCCCCTTGGGAATGGGGGCTCCCGGTAGGAGATCAATGGGACAGTCAAAATCTCGGTGAGGAGGTAGCGACAAGGCTTTGGATTTGTTAAACGCTTCCTTTAAATCATGGTAACAGGAGGTACCTTCTGTAGATCAGGATAGTCAGGGTGATCTATAATGATTCTAGAGTCTGTTGGTGCATTAACAGGTTGTGAAAGTTTACACCTGCCAATACAATCCTCTCCCCATTCCTTAATTTTCCCTGAACGCCAGTCAATGTGAGGATTGTGTGTTTTCAGCCATGGAAACCCCAAAATAATCGGGTGCTGAGCCGACTCAAAAATATGAAACTGCATACTCTCTGTATGGTCCTTATTCACAGTGATCTGAATAGGCTCAGTGCAGTGGGTAACTTGAACAACAACGGCCGTCTAAGGCACTGGCATTAATAGGGTGAGATAGCGGAACAGTCTTTATTTTTAGCTGTTTGACTATGCCCCAATCCATAAGGCTTTCGTCAGCCCCTGAGTCTATTAACACACCTTGGTCAATGGCCTGATTGTTAATAAAAATGTTTACCTGAGTAACAGGTCGAGGAGGGAAGTCTGTGGGAAACTTGCTCACCAGCGCCCTCCTTTTGACTGGTGAGCTCGATCTTTTCCCGGACATGAAGCGAGTTGGTGATCCAGCTGACCGCAGTAGAAACAGCAACCCTCCCGTAAACGGCGCTGCCTCTCCTCCAGAGAAAGCCTGGTTCTTCCCAGCTGCATGGGTTCGCCTGAGTCATCCGGAAGTGCAGTCATCCGACGGTCCGATACCACGGGCTGGAAATCCCCACCTGGCGGCGCGACCCTCCGAGGATAATCCTGGAAACTGGGAAGAACGTCACGAGTGCGTCGACGCTCTCTCTCTCTTTCCCGAAGACGGTTATCGATCCGGATGGCCACAGCGATGAGAGATTCCAGATCCCGGGGCACCTCCAGTGGAGCCAGCTGGTCCTTTATTGGCTCTGAAAGTCCAGTCATGAAGGCTCACGAAGAGCCGGAACATTCCACCCGCATCTGTGCGAAACTCGATGGCATAATCAACCACCTGACGGTTGAGCTGGCGCATCTGGAAAAGTCTTCTGCAGGCCTCTGTAGCAGGTGATGAGTGATCAAAAATGCGACTCATAGTGTCTATGAAATCGGCCAATGAGTAACATAACTCGGTGTCTCTAGACCAGGGGTAGCCAACACGGTGCCCGCGGGCACTTAGTCGCCCCGCAGGGGCAACGTGAGTCGCCCGCGGGGCATGTTCTAAAAATAGCTCGCCAAGCAAATCCAAAATGTATAAAATACACAAAACAAAAAAGGAAATGTAATTAAAAGAATCATCCCTATGCATAAACGAAACCTAAATCATAGCAAACTCTATCTACTTACTACAACTCTATATCTATCTAACACCCCTCCTCCCCCCACCCCCACAATGAATATCGACCAATCACGTTCTTGCTTGATTTGCGGGACCAGCATCGCAGTCGGGAAGAAAAGCAATGTGGCACCTCCCCGCTTCATAAGGAGTGTGTGACCGTGATTTTCCTTCTGGCAGATTCTACACAACCCATCAGCCCCATTGAGCAGCCTAGTCATGCCAGCCTATACAACACATGAGGGGCAGACTTTTACTCTGTGTGTTTTGCAACTTGCTTATATATTTATTGCACTTGACGCACACACACACATGGCGTAATTTCCACTGGGGACAGGGGGGACATGTCCCCCGTACTTTTCGAAATCCCGTTTGTGTCCCCCCACTTTACAAATATGTTTTATATTATTTTTAACGCAAGCCGTCATCGCCACGGAGGAGCACACAGCCTCTGTGAGCGAGCGAGACAGAGGGAGAGAGCGAGAGAGGGAGGGAGGGAGAGAGAGAGGGAGGCGAGCAAGCGAGACAGAGAGAGGTAGGAGGGAGAGAGAGAGGAGAGAGCGAGCTAGGGAGGGAGGAAGGGAGAGAGAGAGGGAGAGCGAGCGAGCGAGACAGAGAGAGGTAGGGAGGGAGAGAGAGAGAGAGAGAGCTAGGGGAGGGAGGGAGGGTAAAATATGCATAAATAAAAAGAAAGAATGCTAACTAGGTAACATAAGATAAGAATAAACAAGTTTAAATGATTTGTTATTGGTTGTGATCATATTCTAAAGATGTTTGGATTATTGAAAAGTATACAGCTCCCTTTCATCTGAGTGTTGAGAGCTGTATCCATAAATTCATGTTGTTCTCAAAGTGCACCAGATTGATGCATTTCACTTCAACATTTAAAAAAACATCTTCCATGCATGCCCCGGACCCCCCTAGAGGATGTGAGGTCAACCCCCAAATAAAGCAGGTTAAATTAATTAAATTGCATACATTTTCTTTCAGTATAGGATCCAATTGCACGACCCAGGAGACAGAGGTAAAGTATTTGTAAGATACTTTATTTTCAAATAGATGAACAAAAATAACACTTTCTAATCTCTTGATGAGATGACGAAAATGAACAAAAGAAAATCGCTCACGTAGTGAGGAACAAAACATCATGGTATCAAGGAGAGCATAGATCTGACCTATGAGACAAGACGAACTGACAATGAACACTGGGAGACTGGGGAATTTAAACACACGACAACAAGACACAGGTGGAAACAATCAGGGGCGGGGCTGGTGCTGATGAGCAGGGAGACACAAGAGGTGGATAATCAGGAAGCCTGGAATGAGAGGTAAATGATGAGCGACAAAACAAACATAAAACAACATGAAAATGAAACTCTCTTAACATTTCTGTCGGTGCACAACACTGCTGCACTTTGAGAGCAACATGAGGAGATCTATGGATACATCTCTCAACATCCATATGAAACTGAACTGGAAGCAGATTTTCTTTTTCTTTATGGATATTTTACAAATCACTCCCCTTTCAAACTGAATTCTTGTTTATTAATAACAACTTTGTTTTACTGTCATAGTATTTTATACCTGTTTACTTTATTCTCTTGTGTTTGTATAACTATAATGATCATATAAAGATGTGCCTTTACCTCACTGGTTGTAGAAGCTTCTTATATTCGTTAGCATAGCTAGCTAACCAGATGCTAATAACAACAAAGTTATTGCCTGTATGATCAGTATGACAGATGAGCAGATCGCCACTGGGCTTTCAACTAAAGACTCAGCCACGCAGAAACTGCGGCATGTGTACGGCTCCTTATGGGTACTGCAGTTTGTGAAGTGGCAGAGCGGTGTTCCGGTGCTCTCCTTCAGCATGTGTCATCAGACGAGACATATACCACGTGACGACACGTTGGCTCGTGTTGTGTTCATGGACCCTGACCTTGGCCAGGAAAAACAGGCACTCGCTTGTTTAATTCTTTTGCGGTCTAGATTTCTTTAATAATTTTTTTTTGCGTGTGTTTATAAATTACCTCGAGGGCCGTACCAAATGGTCTCGCGGTCCGTATACGGCCCGGAGGCCGGAGGTTCCCCACCCCTGCTTTAAAAGATCTTAATTTAAGTCTCACTTATTTGCATTCAGATGTGCGCTATCGGGAATGACGTGCATGTCTGTATGTCTATATATGGCATGACATTGGTTCACAGCTGAGGGTGTGATTAGACAGGAAGCGGTAGAGTCTTTTGACCTTGTTCTTTTTGTTTTTTTTGATACGGAGAACTTTTAGTTACTTTGAAGCGAGGAAGTTTGTCTTCATGTTTGTATGCAGCCTTGATCAAAGAATAAACCTGATGTGATTCAAAGCTACAACGATCTCTGCAAAGTTAGTTTTGAAGCAAAGAGAGGCACGTCATAACCCACAACCCCGATAGAGGAAAGTGGATATTAAATGTAGAAACGGATTAAAACGCCACGACAGAAGGTATCATTCACACACCGTTCCCCATTGGGAGCGACTTGGGGTTAAGCATCTTGCCCATGGATACATCGATTTCAATTGAAAGACGCCCTCACTACCTTTCATTAACAGTCGTAAACAGTGTGTGTTCTCTGCGTCCTCACCTGGAAAGTGGAGCAGCAGCATCAGGAATGAAGACATCATGATCCTTCTGAATTCAGACATCGTGCTTCTCTCTCGGTCTCTGGCTCTCGACTGTCAGAGTCTCTGATCCTGCTGCTTCTTTAACAAGAACTCAGTACCGATGATAACAGCAGTTAAGCGACAGAAGAGGGGAAGTTGAACAGGAAGATGTTTTCTGGTTCCTCATTTCACCATTTCAGTTTATTTCTTCAGAGAACTGAAGGAGAAGTGTTTCGATGAAATGGGGTTACACCAGCAGCTCTGAAGGTATGACACCATATAGAAAACCACAGGCACGTATTCAGCTGAGCAACAGAGGAATAATTCAGGCCGATATGAGACGGATCAGTTTGAGCTGACATCCAGTCACTGTGGAGGACCGAGCCAAACTTACATTGAGACACAATCTGGATGTTTATTTAAGATGACAGCATTCCCAGGCCCTGTGGCTCAACACCAAGTGCAGTATGTGGAAAAGATTTGCCCCTGTTTCCATCTTTGCTGAATCTGTTCATCTTATTGAAAAATACAGCATGCACTTGTCACCCTAGAGCAGCGGTGTCAAACTAAAGGCCCGGGGGCCAAATCCGGCCTGCGACTATATTTCATGTGGCCCCGCAAGAGCTTGCAAAGAATATAATATGTTTATTATACGGTTGAATGCCGCTTTACAGAAGCACGTTGTCCATAAACTACATGTCCCACAATGCATCTCATTTTGTGAAGTGCACACTGAAGAGGCTTGCAATCTTTTGCCATAGACTTCTGCTTTTCAGACGTAGTTAATTATGAAGTTATTACCCTATCCCATAATAATCCAATGCAGAGGCAATAATGTAATATAATACATTATTTTATATATATGATATATTTATATATGTATTTATATATAGTCTTAACGTTTTGAACTGGCTTTTAATACTAGTTGAACATAACATGTTGATATTTGTATGTGTTTTATATGTTTCTAGTTATTGTGCTTTGTATTATTGTTTTATCATTTTACTCCTCTTGTGTTATTTTATATTTGTTCCCTGTGCAGCACTTTGGTCAACTGAGGTGGTTTTAAATGTGCTCTATAACTAAATAAAGATTGAGATGGAAAGTTACGACCGGCCCTTTGAGTGCAACCATAATGCTGATGTGGCCCACGATGAAATTGAGTTTGACCCCCCCGCCCTAGAGGACTCGATACAAAGGAAAAACTGGCACAAATCCACGGCTCAACGTCTTCTACCTTCTTCTGGCCATCGCATTTTTGGCGAGACGTTGGAAGTAAAACGAGGTGAATGTAAAACGGGACATACAATATATATATTAATGCTGTGTTGTTTACATTCGCATTGGCTAGTTTCTCTGTGTTATAGCTCAACATGATTTAAGGGGCGAGCAGAGAAGAAGCACACCAATGTGTGTATAAAGTTTAGACACATTAAAGAGGCCCGATTGTGCTTTTGGGGGTTTTCCCTCTCCTGTAGTTTGTTATATAACACACTGCCCCCCCCTTCCTGAAACGCCTCCATTAGACTCCTTTGTTTACTTACTGAACACAGTGACATCACTATTTTACACTCACGCTTCTATTGGCTTGCGCTCCAACACATTGCATGTGATAGGCTAAGGGGCGGGACATCTCTAAGCGGTTGACCAATCACAACAGAGCCGGCCAGCTAACCAATCAGAGCAGACTGGGCTCTGGTTTCAGACAGAGGGGGAAAAGAGGTGCTGCAGCACAGGCAGTATGAGAACAATAAAGAGCTTTCTGAACATTGAAGCAGGGAGTGTCTTACAAACGTCTGTGAGTGAGTCTTTGTTATTGGGCCTTATGAGGATCCAAACATACAGAACATGTGTTTACTAAACTTTTCCACTCTGGCTGAGACACAGAGGTGGAACAAGTACTCAGATCTTTTTTTTAGTAAATGTAGAATTAGTGAATTGTGAACACATTTTATTTAAAGGTCTCCTATCATGCAAAATCCACTTTTTCACGTCTTTTATACATAAAGATGTGTCCCCGGTGTGTCGGGGAACTCACGCAGCGTCAGAAAATAAAACCCTCTCTCTTTTCCTCCGTACCCAAATCTCTAAAAACGGGGGAACAACGGAGCTGATCCAGATTAGCGTCCGATATGACGTAATATCTGAAATGTGGACCCACGGCCCTATAAGAAAGTTGATATCAGAAACAATGCCCGACTGTTTTGGACGTAATATGGTCGGTGTTTACATTAGCATCGCTAACACTCAGAGCTAACCTGTACTGGAGAGCATGTGTGTGAAGAAGCAGGAAACAGAAAGGAACTCACCTTGTGGTATAACCGGCAAGAGAGAAAGCCTTTGAGCTCCATACTGTTTCAGAAATAATCCTTGATAATCCATGATATGGCGTTTCATCACGGCAGTATTTAGTTTAGACAGTAGCTGCCGGGTCCCGCATGAGCTCAGCCCCTCCTTTTTAAAGCTTTATACCATCAGCACTTTAGAAACAGGAAGTGAAATAGAGGGATATGAGGCATGGCTAGAATGGTGATCTGTTTGGTATTTTGAGCAAAACACTTCATAGACATGTTTTTTATATATTTGTATATATCTGAGACCTTGCTATTGCCTAAAAATAGCATGATAGGTGACCTTTAAAGTAGGTAGGAAGTTGTGCAACAGCAACGTCAAAAGGTTATAAATAGAAAAGACAAAGTTAATTAAAGGCTGTATTTATTATTGTATTTTGGCAATATTTTTCTTTAAATAATAATACATTTTATTGTGCAGGCTGATCCTGAAGATGTTTCCTACGCCTCCATCAGCTACAACAGGAAGAGCAGCAGGAAAGCCAGGGTGAGCTGTCTCATTGATTCCACTGGTGATGTGACTTTATTGTCTATTCTACTCTAAATGTGACCATAACTCCCGAACATCGTGCTGTATTAAAGAAGACTTGAAAGCAGAGATTGAGAACATAAAATCTGCAGGAAAATGTTTATTGAGGATATAAATCAAGTGAGACGTCGGGTCATTTTCTCATAGACTTCTATACAATCAAGACTTTCAGAACTCCTTTATGCATAATCACTTTTCTTTCTCTCCAGGCTCACCTTCATGATGATGATGAAGATGATGCAGTGACCTACAGCACTGTGAGAGCTCCCTCCTCTTCCTCTGCTGCCTCCGCTGATCCCAGCCTCCTCTACGCCACCGTCAACTAACCAGGAAAGAAACGGATGTAATGTTTAAAACAATAGCATCATCGCTTGGATCAAAGATTTGGAATTAAATGGCTTTTCTAGCAGAGTTTAATAAGATTTATATTAACCTTGTTTTTGCTTTTTGGGCTTAATTTGAGCACAGTGAGAGTACAGCAGCAGCTTTATGAAGACATGTGAGTCCCTCTAGAGGTGGATTGTGAAAAGGGGCCGCCGCCTTCTATCTGCCCATTACCTTTCTGTAAGTGTTTGCAGCTGTGTGTTATATATGTATATGAGCTGTGCCATTGCCCAGACGCCATTGGGTGCCAGCTTCCTGTCCCTCCCCCGGTAGGCGTGACCGAAGATCTGGATTGGAGCATGCCGGGCCGACTCTCCAATTCCCGCACACACCTCCCGGGGAAGACTCAGTTAGTCGAGAGAGGTCTGCTTCTGTGGCAGACGTCTCTCGATACTCTCTCTGTATATCCTGGGCTAGTTTTGTTAACAGTGGTTAACTAGTTGTGCTATATGTGTGTTTAGTCTTGTAACTCTGTTTATCTTAAGGAACAACGTTAATTGTGGTTAATTTGTCTCCAGGCTGTGTTTTATAACAGCCTATTTTTTGTTAGCCCAATTCTTCTTCCAACTTTATTCAAAGAGACAATATTACTTCTAAAAATCATAAAACTACTAAAAATAGAAAACAGAAAAGACCACATCGTCATGTCCTCTAAAGACCTCAAAGAGACTCAAAACGACTGCAAAGAGATATAGAAAACAACAAAAAGAGGCTTAGAATAAGTGCAACCGACACAAACACAGCTGCAGAGAGACAAAAATAGGGTTACGAGGCTCAGAATAAGTATACAAAGACCGGAAGTTAAAAAAGAGACACAAACAACTGTGAACAGGAGCTTTACAAATATGAATGGTGTTTTAGTGAACTAGAAAACTCTATACATGTCTATAAAGGGGATCATATTCTGTATATGTAGTGACAGTGGTCTGGAATTGGTGTTATTGACTTCATTCTTAATATCTACGATGCTCTTTGGGTTTCCATTCAAACATCAGACAGGATTAAAACATCTTCACAGATGAGTTCATCCACAGAAAGAAAAGCAGCTCCTTACTGTGAGAGAGAGAGAGGAGAAAGACCCCCCTCTGAGTGTGTGTGTGTGTGTGTGTGTGTGTGTGTGTGTGTGTGTGTGTGTGTGTGTGTGTGTGTGTGTGTGTGTGTGTGTGTGTGTGTGTGTGTGTGTGTGTGTGTGTGTGTGTGTGTGGTGTGTGTGTGTGTGGTGTGTGTGTGGTCTCTGTGTTCAGTGAACAGATATGGCCTCACTTCCCCAGCTGATCTCGTACATAAAGACATTTTTATTTATATATGACACGTTTTCTAAAATGATGTTTAAATGTACAAAGGAGGGTTTTTCTGCCAGCAGGGGGCAGCAGTAGCTTGTACAAAACATGCTTTAGTACACACACAAACACACACACAAACACACACACACACACACACACACACACAGACACACACTCATCAAACAACGGATATGTGAGGACTATTTTCAGCGGTGTGTGTGTGTGTGTGTGTGTGTGTGGTGTGTGTGTGTGTGTGTGTGTGTGTGTGTGTGTGTGTGTGTGTGTGTGTGTGTGTGTGTGTGTGTGTGTATGATAATAAGTGAGCATGTTCTTAATAGTTTCAGGAGAACATGAGGAGCTCTATGGCACAGAGGAAGCAGATAATTGAGACTTTGTAAACCCCTAACATCATTGATTACAGTGTACATCTGTAAAGCCTTTGAATCTTTAGCATTTAGACAAACACTCACCTGAAGAAGAGGAGGAGGTCACGTGGTGTGATGAAGAGGAATTGCAGCATCAGGTTTTTTTAATATGCAGTCTTTTATCTTGTATCCCTGCATCTGTAAACTCAGGTGCATTACAGGTACAGTCAGGTTCTTTAAGAGTGTATCGCCCCCTAGAGGTCTGGAGTGGAAATACAGCTGGAAGGTCTAAATAAATAATATGAATAATTACAGAACAGATTTTATAATAAAAGAAAATACTATTAAAAGTCCTGCAAATAAACCATACTGAAGTGAAAATATAAAATGTAAGCAACATTTATTTTAAATAAAAGTGTTGATTGTGCAGGAAAGTTGATTTTAACCCACGTGACTGATGAAAACTCGACAGCAGGATATAGAATATAAAATCTTCCTCCAGTGACAAACCAAAAGTAAAAGATTTGATTGTAAAAAAAAGAAACACACAAACCTGAAGGTGGTGCTGTCGAGCTGCAGTGTATTAACAAACACACACACACACTTTAAGAAACACACACACTAACACACAAATAATCGCACACGTCATTCAACAGCACACAACTGGCAAAATGGGCTTCTGCTCAACAGATGAACCGTTGACTGAACCGGAGGACCAAACTGAAAGCTGACAGGATGTTAATCAGGGGATTTGAAAAGGTCTATAGCCACCTAGCCAGGTTCGTTAGCCTCTTCTCGATGTGCCATTCTTAGAGCTTCCTCTATGACGCTCTGATGCACTCTCCAAGAACGCTGAAGAGTACGTAAGTCAAATCAAACCGTATCACTTTCTTTCTTGCCTCATACCTGATCCCAGGATATCACCACAGCTCCACTAAATGAGCAACACCTTCCTTGGCTCTGACACTAACTGTATGTTGTTTACAAAGTGAGAGCCAGGGCAAAGAGAGGGGTTAAACCCAACAAAGCGTTGTGTTGTCAGTGTGTTGGAGATAGAGAGAGAAACACAACTCATTATACAATTGATTAAAAGTACTCTTTTTATTGGATTATATATCATTAAAGCCGGAGTAAAAAAGGAGCAACATATTCCATTAGGACTCAAGATAATTAAAACATCCTAAGATACTGGAGGCATTTCAGCTTTAGGAATACATACAGAGTAAAAAGTGAGTATAGTAAATATATTGTATAGACTATTGATCAGACATATACAGCACGTGCAGCAGTTACAGTAGGCAGTACAGGTATATATACTGTAGGTATAAGTACACGCTATGCTAATTATAAGACATTATATTAATCATTAATTTAAAAACGAGATAAAAGCCATTATTAAAGTTATTAAATCGACACTAGGGTGAATGATTTTCCCTAGAGAACACAATTAACAAAAACATTGTATGGATCATTTTACAATTGAAATATTTTATGAATTCAACCCAACGCTTGTATGTTTGAACAAGTGCAGCAGTTACAGTGAGAAGTGAAGGTATAAGGTGTGAGTACAAGTACTGCTAATATTGAGATGTTATATACAGAGACTGTAGACTATAGATCAGATATATAACTATGTATGGGAATGTGAGAGCATACTTAAAGGATGTTATATCAGAAATGAATGAATATAATGAGCTATGTTTCCTATCACATGGAGCTGAGTTTCTGAAGGGCCTCTCGTGGGGCTCAGGTGTTCTCAGTCATCAGAAAGTAATGAATATAATAAGCTATGCTTCCTATCATATGGAGGTGAGTTTCTGAAGGGCCTCTCGTGGGGCTCAGGTGTTCTCAGTCATCAGAAATGTTCCAATGATCTCATGGTTCTCCTGTTTTCTCCTGTAAAATATGAGGAGGTGATGTTTGACAGCAGTGGACTCTGAGGGGAGTTGATGTTGTTGATCAGTCACACAGAGGCAGAAGGCTCTCCATCGTTTTCATAGTTCACCTCATCTTCATCTTCATCTTCATCTTCATCATTCTGCTCCTGGCAACATGGAACAGAGACATGGTAAAAACACAGAGCAGAGCTGGAAAGTAACTAAGTACATTTACTCAGTTTTGTACTTAAGTACATATTTTAAGGACTTTACTTGACTATCATCAGTTAATGCTACTCTACACTTTAACTGCTCCTTATTTTGGAGCTTCATGTTGAACTTTTTACTCGTCTACATCCATTCATTTTTATTACACATTCTTGCCTTAACATCTTTTATATTCCTTTTTTATTTTGTAATTATTTCATTCTTAAATTGAGCAGAAATCTCCATCTATGATGCATTATATGACAAATATAACTAGTTAAGCTTCCCAGTAGTATGTCAAGTCATTTTAATAAACCATACATTGCAAATGGAAGTGATACACATTAAAACATCACTTATTATAATCATATATTATATTATTACATTCTGCATAATCAGTACTTTCCATTTAGGTATATTTGTATTATTAATCATATTTATATATTAAAGTATTTGTACATTGTAGTATTGCTACTTTTATTGAAGTACAATATCTCAGTACTTCCTTTAGTGCCTTGCTCAAGGGAACCACAGAGATACTTCATTTCAACACAACATGCACATTTTACTCCTTTGTTGAATCTTCTGCCTGTCTTATAATCACAGTTACATTAAAATAATAAATATTACAAGCTATTATTTTAGGACAATTCAAGATGAAGCCTAATAGAGGTGTCATACATAATAACCTAATAAAAGTAAATGTAACAACTACTACAGTGCAACAAAACAGGAAGATTAAATGTGGTCTCTTAAATATAAGATCTCTAGCATCTAAAGCAATATTGGTAAATGATTTAATATCAGATTATAATATTGATATTTGCTGTCTCACTGAAACTTGGTTGAGACATGAAGAATATGTCAGCATAAATGAAGCCACTCCACCCAGCCATATCAATACTATATTGCTCGAGGCACAGGCCGAGGAGGTGGAGTTGCAGCCATCTTTGACTCAAGTTTACTTATCAATACTAAACCAAAACTAAATTATACCTCCTTTGAAAGTCTTGTTTTTAGTCTTACGCATCCGACCTGGAAAACTTTGCATCCAATCCTATTGTTACAGTGTACCGTGCACCAGGTTCCTTATTCAGAATTCTTATCAGAATCGCTGAGTTTTATCAACTTTGGTTCTTAAAACAGATAAAGTAATTATCGTAGGTGACTTTAATATTCATGTTGACGATGATAAAAATAGCCTTACTGTTGCATTTAACTCTATATTAGACTCTATTGGTTTCCGTCAGAGTGTAAATAAACCAACCCACTGCTATAATCACACTCTCGACCTTGTTCTGATTTATGGTATTGAAATTGAGCAACTATTAGTCGAACCGCATAATCCTGCTTTATCCGACCATTTCTTAGTAACTTTTGAAGTACTGTTACTAGACTACAAACCATTAGTCAAAAGCTCCTGCAGCAGAAACCTATCTGTTAGTGCTATAGCCACATTTAAGGAAGAGATTCCACCAACACTTAACTTGATAGCAGGTCTGCATGTAAGGGAGGAAACTTATACAAAATGTACACCACTCCAAATTGATCATGTTGTTGATAGTGCTACAGATGCCCTGCGAATAAAATTAGACTCTGTTGCTCCTTTGAAAAAGAAGAAAATAAAACAACATAGACTAGCTCCATGGCATAATGCCGAAACTCGCAAAATAAAGCAAAAGTCGAGACAACTTGAAAGGATATGGCGTTCCACTAAACTCGAAGAATCTCGTTTAATTTGGCATATTACTCTCAATGAATATAAGAAAGCACGTAAAGCGAGAGCAGCTTACTACTCTTCATTAATAGATGAGAATAAGAATAATGCAAGATTTCTTTTCAGCACTGTAGCCAGGCTGACAGAGAGCCACAGCTCTACTGAGCCTTCTATTCCCATAGCACTCAGTAGCAATGATTTTATGTGCTTTTTTAACGATAAAATTGTTACTCTTAGAAACAAAATTAATGACCTCTTGCCTTCGACCAGTATAGTGTTATCAACAGCTCCCGGAAACGTAAGTTCTAATATTACACTAGATAGTAAATTAGAATGCTTTTCAGCCATAAACCTTGAACAATTGAATTCAATGATTCTTTCTTCAAAACCATCAACGTGTATCTTAGACCCGATTCCAACTAAGCTGTTAAAGGAAGTTTTTCCATTAATTAGCACTTCTTTATTAAATATTATGAATATGTCTTTATTATCGGGCTATGTTCCACAATCATTTAAAGTAGCAGTGATAAAACCGCTTCTTAAAAAGCACAACCTCGATCCAGAGGTTTTAGCCAACTATAGACCTATTTCTAATCTTCCGTTCCTCTCAAAAATTCTTGAGAAAGCGGTCGCAAAACAGTTGTGTGATTACTTAAAAAACAATGATTTATTTGAAGATTTTCAGTCTGGCTTTAGAACACATCATAGCACAGAGACAGCTCTGGTTAAAGTCACAAATGACCTTCTAATAGCCTCAGACAAAGGACTTGTCTCTATTCTTGTCTTACTCGATCTCAGTGCTGCATTTGATACTATCGACCATGATATCCTATTGCAAAGACTAGAGCACTTAGTTGGCATAAAGGGAACTGCTTTAGGCTGGTTTAGGTCCTATCTATCTGAACGCTCTCAGTTTGTATGTGTCAACGATAAATCTTCCATGCAAACCAAAGTTAGCCATGGAGTGCCACAGGGCTCAGTGCTTGGACCTATTTTGTTCACATTATATATGCTTCCGTTAGGCAATATTATAAGGAATCATTCTGTACAGTTTCATTGTTATGCGGATGATACTCAACTATATTTATCCATCAAGCCTGATGAAATTAATCATCTAAATAAAATTCAAGACTGCCTTAAGGACTTAAAAACGTGGATGACTTTAAACTTTTTGATGTTAAACACGGCCAAAACTGAAGTTATTGTACTCGGCCCAAAGAATCTACGAAACAAATTATCTAAAGATATACTAACTATGGATGGCATTAATTTGGCCTCCAGTGAGACTGTAAGGAATCTTGGTGTTATATTTGATCAGGATTTATCCTTTAACGCCCACATAAAATCTATTTCAAGGACCGCCTACTTCCATCTACGTAACATTGCAAAAATCAGGCATATCTTGCCTCAAAACGATGCAGAGAAACTAGTCCATGCATTTGTTACTTCAAGGCTAGATTATTGTAACTCTCTATTATCAGGGTGTACCAAGAAGTCAGTTAAGTCGCTTCAGCTGATTCAAAATGCTGCAGCACGTGTACTAACCAGAGTTAGGAAAAGGGACCACATTACTCCTGTTCTGGCTGCCTTACACTGGCTCCCTATAGAACATAGGATAGAATTTAAAATTCTTCTTCTCGCCTACAAAGCCCTTAATGGGCAGGCGCCATCTTACCTTAAAGAACTCATTATACCCTACTGTCCTACTAGGGCATTGCGTTCCAAGAATGCAGGGTTGTTGGTTGTTCCTAGAGTCTCTAAAAGTACAATGGGAGCCAGAGCCTTTTCTTATCAAGCTCCACATTTGTGGAATCAGCTTCCAGTTTGTGTTCGGGCGGCAGACACCCTATCCGTTTTTAAGAGTGCGCTTAAGACCTTCCTTTTTGATAAAGCTTATAGTTAGGGCTGATTAGATTCAGCCCCTAGTTTAGCTGCTATAGGCTTAGTTTGTCGGGGGACACTTTACTTTACTTCTTCCTTCTCTCTGTCTGTACCTGTGTACTCTCATGTTCCGAATAACCCAGCTTCCCCAAATTTCTTTTTGGTGTCTATCTACGCCGGGACCCTGAGTCGTGGCTGATCCTGTTGCTGTGGTCCTGAGTCCTGGATCGCGAGCCCTGGATCTTGAGTCGTGGCTGTGCCTGTTGCTGTGGTCCTGGATCATAAGTCCTGGATGGATATCCTCGTGGATTCATCTTCTTATTATAGACACATGCATTTCCAAACATTTGGACTACCTATGTTGTAAATGTATTATCTTCTCAATTTACACACGGCATCTATTGCACGTCTGTCCGTCCTGGGAGAGGGATCCCTCCTCTGTTGCTCTCCCTGAGGTTTCTCCCATTTTTTTCCCCCTTAAACTGTGGGGTTTTTCCTTTTTCTGGAAGTTTTTCCTTGTACGATGTGAGGGTCTAAGGACAGAGGGTGTCGTATTGTCTACTGATATTCTGTACAAACTGTGAAGTCCACTGAGACAAATGTAACATTTGTGATATTGGGCTATATAAATAAACATTGATTGATTGATTGATATATTTAAACTCACCAGGTTTTTCTCATCCGTTTTTTGCCCCCTGAAAAAAAACAAAAAGACAAACTTGACTTCAGCTTCAACGGTTCACTTTTTCTTTTCTCTTGAATGTATGAACCCTCACCTTTAGTTCTGGTCCAGATGTGGACTGTAACCACACTGATGATGACAGCTGCTAACCCCACAGACACCATGAGGACCCTCAAGAGACCTGGAAAGAGAGAAGTCCCAAGTGTGAAATATAGTCAGAGGTTTTTAGCTGTTAAATGTATTTCTTCTCTTCAGTCTCTACCTGGTCCATCTGGATGTTTGCGGTCTTGTCCTGTTTCTTTGTTGTTGTTGTTTTCAGATGTCCATTCATGAATTGGTGGTGTTCCAGTTGTTGTAGCTTCACCTTAAGGAATAAAACAACATCATGCAAAAACTGTAGATAAAAGAAAAATGTTTTATTCATAAATCAAATGATAAATGATGTGACGTCAAAACCTCAAATCCCCAAAAGCATTATCTGTGATTAAATGTGTGATAAGTGATTTTAAACAACTCATTATATTCTAACCTGATTTCTCAATAAGAGCTTCTCTTTTTTATCAGAACCATCTGTCACTTCACATTTCAGAGACTCATTAAATCCCTGATTCATGTGAGATGTTTGTAAATGTGTTGTTTCAATATATTCTTATAACAAGACTGTTAGAAGTGATTTTAAACAGCTTAACATGTTCTCACCTGAGGACTGAGGGCTGAAGGGAAACAGATGAACTTCTCCTGTGTTCTCATCAGTGACATTACAAGTAAACAACTCAGACCTTGGTGTGTAACTAAAAGGAGAAGTCAGAAATGTCACAGAGGCAGAGCAGAGAGACTGTGATGTCTTTATAGCTCTGTGATCTTTAACCACAGCTCGACCCTGAAGCAGCCACTTCACTGTGTGTTCACACCCTCCATCTGTCTTCACAGAGCAGCGTAACGTCACCTCATCATTGACCTGATGTTCAGTCACTGAAGATGGAGATATTGAGAGAGAAAGACAACAAAATTAAAATGTAACTTCATCACTGTAATCATTATTATTGTAATGATTTAGTATATTGCTCAATAGAGACAGTTTGAAAATATTATGATGTAAATACTCACTGGTAACAACAGACAGAAGAACCCAAGAGACTGGATATTGTTGTTTTCCCGATCTGAACTGTCTGCAGAAGTAACTACCAGCATCCTCCTCTGTGACCTTCTTTATAAACAGAGAACATTTCTCTGTAACGCTCAGTCTGTCTGATTTAGCTTTGGCATTGTTGTGAATCTGCCCGTATTCAAACAGCGTCACTTGGCTTCTTGAATCCCTGAAGAGCCAGACAGTACTCTCACACTTATCCTGATCATGTATCACATTGTCACACGGCAAAGTGACTTCATCTCCAGCTCTGACATTGAAGGAAGAAGGTTTCCACGCTGCTGCTGTTAAAAAATGAAAAATATTATAAACTGAAATATTCAAATTAATTATAATTAATTATTTTATTATATTTGTGAAAGTTTTGTTTACCAAGAGTTCACTAAAGTCACCTCGTTACAAACACAACTCATAATTCTCAGTTAAAGGAACAGTACGTAGTAAAGTACCGTTAGTGATATTAAAGCTGTTTTATTTAAAGGGGACCTATCATGCAAAATGCACTTTGTGATGTCTTTTATACATACATATGTGTCCCCGGTGTTCCAGGGAACTCACAAAGTGTCAGAAAACACAACCCTCTCTCTTTTCCTCCATACCCAAATCTCTAAAAACGGGGCTGCAACGGATTTGATACGGGTGGATTTTTTATTTGCACCTTTTTGACGTAACGTAGGTGCACTCCGCCTGATTGGTCAACTCTCCACCAATCAGGGGAATGAGGTTGGGCCATGTTGACTCTCCACTCGTAATCACAGCAAGCATGATAACATGACGCTCGTGCCGGGGCCGTGTCACGCCCCCCTCTTCCGCATGGGGGCGTGGTCAGCTGAATCAGACCTTGCAAAGACAGAGCTGGAGTGAGGCAAAATGAGGCATGGCTAAAATGCATGATCTGTTTCGTATTTTGAAAATTAAAACGTATTAATATACCTTATATATATATATATATATATACCTTATATATTATTTAAATATAGCATGATAGGTCCCCTTTAATGTAATTGGTAATTGGTAAATGGACTGTATTTATAAAGCGCTTTATCCAGTCTTTCACCCCCTCAAAGCGCTTTACATACAACAAGTCACCCATTCACACCAATTCACACAGAGCAATGTGCCCCTTGCTCAATGAAGGTGTTAGAGCCATTTTCCTCTCATCATTATGGTTTGAATGTTTGTCTTATTACTAAAAGGCTTTAGAGTAAACTCTTAACTATTTATTTTTGTGAGTCACACTACGCTTTAAAAGATGTTAGTTTAAGTCTCACTTATTTGCTGTCAGATACGACGTGCATGTCTGCATGTCTATATATGGCATGACAATGGTACACAGCTGAGGGTGTGATTAAACAGGAAGCCGTAGAGTTTTTTGACCGTGTTCTTTTTGTTCTTTTTTGATACGGAGAACTTTTAGTTACTTTGAAGCGAGGAAGTTTGTCTTCATGTTTGTATGCAGCCTGGATCAAGAATAAACCTGATGTGATTCAAAGCTACAACGATCTCTGCAAAGTTAGTTAGGAAGCAAAGAGAGGCGCGTCATAACCCACAACCCCGATAGAGGAAAGTGGATATTAAATGTAGAAGGGATTAAAACGCCACGACAGAAGGTATCATTCACACACCGTTCCCATTGGGAGCGACTTGGGGTTAAGCATCTTGCCCAAGGATACATCGATTTCAATTGAAAGACGCCCTCACTACCTTTCATTAACAGTCGTAAACAGTGTGTGTTCTCTGCGTCCTCACCTGGAAAGTGGAGCAGCAGCATCAGGAATGAAGACATCATGATCCTTCTGAATTCAGACATCGTGCTTCTCTCTCGGTCTCTGGCTCTCGACTGTCAGAGTCTCTAACCGGCTGCTTCTTAACAAGAACTCTGCATCTACTTCCTGTGATAAATGAAGAGTCACTTCCTCATCCATCTCTCCTCTGATGGCTGTTGGGTTAATGTGTGAAAACAGCATTTCATCTCTCTTGTTTTTAATGTTTAATAAAAAGAGTAAGACACTTTTTTAACATCAGATTTTTATGTTTGATGCATTTCTTGTGTTTGGTTATTCAGAGTGAAGGTAACTGTAGGCCTTCTTCGTCAGCAACACAACAGAGGAAGTTGAGAATGTAAAGATGGCTAGTTTTAATGAATGTTAACAACATGGTGGTTCCTCTTTGTATCTCGGCAGATTTATTTTTACTTTTTCCGAGAACTGAAGAAGCGTTTCTGTGAAGATGTGGATAACAGCAGCAGCAGAGCTCTGCAGGTTTTACCCTCTGATGCCGACCACATAACCATCAGAAACATTAATAAACTCAACAAGCGTCTAATGAAACTCACTTTAATGGCCTACTTTTAAACACATGTATTAGCCGGTGTAATGTTCATGTTGTTTTGAAATAGTTTCATGCTCTACACACTGCAGACTCTTCTGGATGTGCCATTCTTAGAGCAGTCTCTCTGACCTGACTATAGGACACTACACTCAACTCTCCAAGATGTTTTATCTGACTGAGTTTCATGTTCTGGACACTGCAGAGATGAGTCTTTGGTTCTCTCTGGCAGGAAGTATCAGGAGGATGGCCTGGGAGCAGATAGAGGGTCCAGATGGGAGGAGCAGCTGTAGAGGACGGGATGAAGGTCAACCAGACAAGAGGTTTTAAACCTAAGAGGACGGAGGCCTTGGTGGGACGTTGGGAATGCTTTATTTATGCAAAACTAAGCAGAGACCTCGAGAAGGAATCAGAGTCTGTCTCAGTTAACCAGACTTGGTGGACCACCACGCAGGAAGTTAGAAAGGAACGAGGGAGTCCTAGGAGGATGAAGAACCTCTCTGGAGGGCAAAAGCTGTGGCAGGACCACCGAGGCATACAGGACCATGTGGTTGGAAGTTGGGAACATCTCAGATATTGCAGAACGAAGCCAAGACCTCTTGGACTGAGCAGGGGAACGGGGGGCTTCCACACCTCGGCAGGAGAAACAGGCGTTGTTAGCATCTTGACAGAAGGATAACGAGTCTGTTGGAGGTCAACAGGAGTCTGACGCAGATCTGCAGGCAAACTTAAGGTCACAGGGAAGTCAGAAAGGTAAAGTCTGAGTCACTTTGGTCATGCCAGAGTTGAATTCCATTGTGATTGTCAGATGACAGGGTCTGATACAAGTCACTGAGTTAAAGAAACAATCCTTTCAGGAACAAAGATTCTCTCTTTTTGTCCTGATCCATTTATATAAAAACCTGTCTGAAAATGAGCTGATCAGATTGTGGCCACTTTATGATGTCATAACGATGTTTTGGCTTGTGTAACCATTAGCCAATCACCAACCAAGGTACCCCCCATACAGACAACACACGACGTAGCTTTAGGTAGCAAAACACGGAGATATGCTCACCTTAGCTGTTATTCTGATCAAAAGTCGTGTTCAATGGCATTAAAACGAGAGAAAACGTGGCTGAAGGTTAATCCATAGGTTAATCCAATGTGTCTGTCACTTTGAAAAAATTATTTATAATCCATAATTCCATTTTTATGCAAAAATCGGAGAAACAAAATTAGCTGCTAATGGTGGCCACCAGAGGTTAGCGCAGCTTCCGGTTTTTCTACGCGTCACTCTCACTCCTTATTTGGTAAACTGTGAGTGTATGTGGAACTTTCCCTCGATTCCATTGGCTCTGACGGTTAAAAAGAGATGTCAATCATCAAAATCGACCAAGTGGGGCCAGAGATATGGAAAATCCACCCAAATGACCCCAGAAGTGGTTTTTTTGCTAAATCTCTCTAAAAACGTCAAATTTCACTTGTTTTGCATCAATCTTGATACAGGGTACTTATTATATGTTGTACTTTGGATTCCTAAAGCTTTTAGTCTACTAACCCATCATCCAAGGGTAGTTTTAAGTAGTAGTAGTAGTTGTAGTAGTAGTAGTAGTATTACTAGTCTATAAGTAAAAAATAATTTTTGGACGGACACTATAATTTACAGTTTTTTACTATGTTCAATCTGAATTTTCTTTAAAATAAAAAACATCTATATTGATTCTGACTGTTCTACATCCAACTCACAGGTTTATCATTACCTTGAGAAAAAAGATTATTAATTTTCCCCTTTTAGAAGTGTAGTTATGGTCATTTGTTCTGGAAATGTCATTTTCGAGCCTGAGACCTGGAAAACAGGCTCGGGGGTTAACAGGTTAACCAAACATCTCTCAGAGGGGCGTGGGGAGTGGCTCCTTATTTTCATCTAAATTAACAGACAGAGAATCAGCTCTTTTGAAACAGGGCTGAAACAGAGGGGATTATGGGATGCTGCAATGATCTGTTTGGTGATTGGAACAAAACACTTCAGAGACATGATTTTTCTGAGTTAAAGAAACAAACCAGACCAACAGTGTCTGAAATAAAACCTGCATGTTCTGCCGGGGTTCAAAAAGAAACTCTCTGACACCTCAGACCGTCTGACACAGAGCGGAGGAGGTTTGCTCGTAGAGAGATAATAGAGAAGAGAGAATACTTCATCAGCTTCTAGACAAATCTTTAAGTCCGAGATGAGTCCTGCACAGTTTTCTATCTGAGTCATGTTTAGCCCTTGAGGTCACAAGGAACTTGGAAGTCAGAAAGGTAAAGTCTGAGTCACTTTGGTCATGCCAGAGACCATATCTGTGTCTGAGTTCAGATGCCAGGGTCAGATTCAAGTCACTGAGTTAAAGAATAACGTAACACCTTCTTCCTGCAGAGTTTAACTTCTCATCCTGCAGCGATGTTCAGGATATCAACATGTTTGAGGTTAAAGGTGCAACAGAGCACATGTCTGACCTCTAGCAGCAGCTTCACTGGGATCTAAACTTTAATCTGTTAGTAACACTTCAATGTTCAAGTTGCAGAGTTAATGTCAAAGTCACTGAGGTCACGTCTAAGTCTTTAAGTAGGTGTGTAAAAATGTTTCCAAATATGATAACATACATCAGGGGTGGGGAAACTCCGGCCTCCGGGCCGTATACGGACCGCGAGACCATTTGGTACGGCCCTCGAGGTAATTTATAAACACACGCAAAAAAGAAAAACATTTATGAAATCTAGACCGCAAAATAATTAAACAAGCGAGTGCCTGTTTTTCCTGGCCAAGGTCAGGGTCCTTGAACACAACACGAGCCTAACGTGTCATCACGTGGTATATGTGTCTCGTCTGACAGGGCGCAGTTCTGACGGAGAGCACCAGAACGCGGAATGTCAGTACCCGTAAGGAGCCGTATACATGCCGCAGTTTCTGCGTGGCTGTGTCTTTAGTTGAAAGCCCAGTGGCGATCTGCTCATCTGTCATACTGATCATACAGGCAATAACTTTGTTGTTATTAGCATCTGGTTAGCTAGCTATGCTAACGAATATAAGAAGCTTTTTCTCCAACCAGTGAGGTAAAGGCACATCTTTATATGATCATTATAGTTATACAAAAAACAGGTATAAAATACTATATGACAGTAAAAAAAAAGTTGTTATTAATAAACAAGAATACAGTTTGAAAGGGGAGTGATTTGTAAAATATCCATAAAGAAAAATAAAATCTGCTTCCAGTTCTGTTTCATATGGATGTTGAGAGATGTTTCCATAGAGCTCCTAATGTTGCTCTCAAAGTGCACCAGATTGATGCTTTCAACTTCAACATTTAAAAAAAAATCTTCCCGGGGGAGCACACACACACAGTGACACACACACACAGTGACACACACACACACACACACACACACACACACACACAGCAACACACACACAGTGACACAAACACATACTGTACAGTGACACACACACAGCAACACACACACAGTGACACACACACACAGTAACACACGCACACAGCGACACACACACACAGTGACACACACACACAGTGACACACACACACAGTGACACACGCACACAGCGAGACACACACACACACACAGCGACACACACACACACACAGTGACACACACACACACACAGTAACACACACACACACACACACAGTGACACACAGTGACACACACACCACACACACACACACACACACACAGCAACACACACACACACAGTGACACACACACACACACTCCTTGACCTGGTCGACCTTCAGTCTGAATGATTTCTGAAGAACTTCTTTGACCTCTCTGTAACCGGGTTAACACAGAGCCTTTTCTCCTGACACACACACACACACACACACACACACACACACACACACACACACACACACACACACACACACACACACACACACACACACACACACACACACACACACACACACGAGAGGAAGACGTGACCTTCATAAGAAATAACCTCACTGTGGTTTGTTGTTCAGAGAAATAGGAAGACTTTAATACATATCAGCATTTCAAATATATTAGAGATAATCTGTATTGCACCAAGTTACTGAGACTCTGTAGCCATAAACACTCTATGTTTTATGTGTAGAACTTCCTCTGGAGGAAACACAGATTGTATCCTCTGCAGACCATTTGCATGCACTAAAACCTATAGAACACTACAGGAGAGGGAACACCACAGAATATGGACTCTTCATAGAAAGTTCTTCATTTCTTTCAGACCGGTTCCTCTGTTCACCATCACAGGGACAAACATCTGTCCACAGACTCACAAAGTGAAACACAACTCGTCACACTGCTGATAAGAAGAGAGACAATAAAAGAGACGGACAGGGGACAGAAAGATGGAATAAAGACAGAAAGAAATGTGGGAATGAGACAGAAAGAAGTCAGACAGAGAAACAACAAGACAGAGAGAAAATAAAACACTGACAAAAACACAGAAAGACTAAAAAGACCCCAATAAAGACAGGAAAGACAACAAAAGACAAAAAAGGACAAAAAAGGACAGAAAAAGATAGAAAACTGAAAGACAAATACAGATTTTGGACTCGGTTCTGAAGTGAAGATTTTTCAGTTCCCATGTGGACCCCAAAGAGGGGAGTTAGAGGGGGGGGGGGGGTTCTCAGGAGCCAGGTGGTCTGAATACCCCCCCCCCCCATCTCCCCCAATCTCAAGAGGCGTTCAGGGCCCGGCTGCTCGGGGATTAACCTGAAGAGGGTCTGAGGAACTGAAAGGAAGCAGGAACCATTAAAGGGGGAACCATTAAAGGGGGGTTACATGGTTTAGTGTCCCCCCCCCCCTCAGTCAGAGACCTGTTGAAGCCACAGGTGTTTTTACCTGAGGAGCACAGAACATCTGCAGAGGTCTGAAGTAAATAATATAAGATACACTTTATTCATGTATGATGTTGCAGCAGCAGAACTAAACTATTCTAAATAGAAACATCTCAAAATAGAAATAGAAATAAAGCAGCATTAGAGAGTAAGACAGATATACAGATGACCGTGAAGATAACACATCTCTGAACTGTTTGACAAATACAAAATAAATGTCCTTAATAAAATGTTACATTGAAGTTAAGTATTATATGTTCTTACCAAAACTAAATGTGTTGTTGTTGATCTGTCCCGTTAGATGCTGTAACGCTGCACATGTCTATCCAGAAAGTGACTTGTACGCCGGAATGATCCAAGTCCAAGATGTTACCTTTATCTGATGATCCAAAGTACACCCATATGTCCCGAAGCCTTTCCTATGGCCTGCTTGTTTTGACTGGTATTAAACAGATGCCTCCTGGTGCTCTGCTCCCACCATCACCTGTCTCCAATATCAACCTTTTTTTTTAACAAGAAAAACCGTCTGGTGCTTTTCCTCCAAAAAAGAAATCCAACCCGGGATTGATGCCTCTGAGAACGGGTTTTTAAAGTCTGTCTTCCTCCCGGTGTCCCTACCAAGTCGTCCCGTGCAGTAAACTGGATCCCAACGTGGTGTTTGTGTACTCTGAGCGCAGAGGAAACAGACTTCTACGCACGGAAATGATCAGGGGAAAAACTAGTCTTGTGCGTCTTTTTGTAACGAACATGACACATACATAAAACGGTCAGTCTGTGGCAGATACAGTGCATAATCAAATGAATAGGCATGTAAGTAAACACAGGTCAGTATACAGAGGATACAGGGATAACAAAGTACAGACATCTGAAAGAAATCAATATAAACAATTACACCAGGTGCCCAAAGACGAAATGACCTCCAGACTCAGATTATAGGAAAGTTCAGATAACATATATTTTATTAATTCCAAAAAGTTTTAGTTACAGCCGCATGTAAAACAAAGTATTGCACATAATTAGATATACAAAAAGAGTAGAAAATACACAAATATACAATATAAATATCTCAAAATAGAAAATAAAACAGAAGGTAAAATATAAAAGTTGGCCGTGAGAAAAGATCTGTAAATATCTGACAATTAAAACCCTATAGACGGGATGAATCACAGCTAACACGATATAACAAAGTGGCATTTAGTGAGCAAGAATGGAGCATTTTAAACACACATGTCAAACTCAAGGCCCGCGTGCCAAATCCGGCCCGTGGTGGATTTAATTTCGGCCCGCAGGATAATTTTGAATTACTATTAGATCTGGCCCGCCGGTATATTGCACGCACACCTTCACTCCATCCTGAGGGTTTCCTCAGCTCAGAGCCTGACCCCAAACATTGATGAACTTGCACCCAAGATGAGATGCCAAGTATCTGGCTTGAACTAGCATCACAGAGCAGCACACTGAGTTTACGTGGATATTTCCTTCTGCACTTTTTCTCTCACGACAACAGGGCATGTTTGGTTTGTTCTTTGAGGGAAATAGTTTTGTTGAAGCTGTTGTTGGCCTGTGGAAAAATGTAATCATAAGAAATGACTCTGGAAAAGCTGCAGATAGAGCCATAAGAAATGAATGCAACTGATTATTTAATGTTTAATGTTGTTTTTATAGGCAATCATTTAAGCTTTGTTAGTTCCAGGTTTAATATGTGCAATAAGTTCATTTCAATACGTTCTGCAATAAACATTGAACCAGTCCGGCCCTCGACTAGAACCCATTTTTTTTATTTTGGCCCACTGTGTATTTGAGTTTGACCCCCTGCTTTTAAAGGAAAATAAAGATCTGAATTTATGATTTTTCTGCATATTTTTTACATGTTTTTACAGGAAAATATTTTAATTGAAAGAAAAGTCATTATTAGATACATTAAACTCTTTAGGAATACTGGATAAAAGCATTAGTTTGTAATAAAGGCATTAAACAGTAAAGGGGACTAAAAGATAAAGAGTTAAATCATAAAGTACCTTAATTAAGGGATATTATAAGAGTTAAAATCGCCTTTTAGTTAAATTAATTAAACTTAAACTCAGTATTACCACAGAGATATTATGGGAATATAACACAAACAGTGTCTTTATATTAAGCACAACACGACTTTAGTACAATTAATTACACTTAAATTCGTTATAAATAGACATTACACCGTAAGGGAATATTAAGAATAATTCTGTATTATACCATCACAAACTCCGGCCTAAAAATAATATAGATTTCTTATAATATCGGCTGTAATAAATAGTAGACTTTCTATATTAAACACCTGTAAAAATCAGCTGTTTTTCTCCCCGGTGCTCCCGGTCCTCTCCGGCGGGGTTTCCTCTCCTCTCTGCCCGCAGAAGCAGCTCTGATCCCGGCTGCAGATCCGCGGAGGTCCCGCCCGGTCCTCTGGAGCTCCGGAGAGAGAAACAGAGACCCGTTTATAATCAGTACCGAGAGAGCACGTGGGGTGACGTTAGGTGACGTAAGGTGACGTGAAGCACAGGTCAGCAGGTGATTGGCTGCTCGGCCTGCTCGTTTTACAGGTGCATTATATTTATTATAATGTGTTTATTGATTTATTAATTAAAGAGGAACATGCGGGGAAATATGTTTGGATGCTCAGAAAATAACTAGAAGAGAGGAATTTTATTATTAGGATTCTGGAGGATAAAATATGTTAAAGTAATTAAATTCATATTGAAAGTTAAAAAGTTAGAAAAGTTTAAATTAACGAAAAACGAGGTCGGTTGCTTTTACTTTAATTAATGTCTTTGTTTGATTTTATGGCCTTAAAAATACCCCAGATTTATTTATTTGTCCATGATTTAACAAACTTTAATCCGATCCCATTATTAGTTGTTTCTTAATAAATAAATAATAATGAAAAATAACTAATTTTGAGGTTAAAATCTTTCAAAAGTCAAGAAATTCTCGCAGTTTTGACTTTTTCTGAATCGAAAAGTGAGTTAATTTCCACTTTTGTCAGAAAAAGAGACATGCATATTAAACATGAATAAGACACCATTATAATGTGTTATACATTATCATAAATAAAGTGTAAGATGGTAAATATAACAGCGTCAAATTGAGTGTTAATTTACAAAAAAACACTGAATCTGCGTTTTAAAATATATTTTTTGACGTAGAACTCAACTTTCGAAACTCCTATAAACAAAACAATAAATTAAAACTTAATTAAGTTATTAAAAAAAGGGAATATACCTGCAGCTTCATTCACCTCCATTCATGCGTAATTGGATATGAAAGTGACTTGTGCGCAAAACAGGGGAAATTAGTGAAGAGGTCAAAATTAATACAAATACGGATAGCAAGTTTGAATGTATAATAAACTACTTTTCCAAACAATAAAAGTTCCAAAAATGTAAAATAAATACAAATAGGAGGAAAATATTCAACTTTCATAACTGCTTATTTTTGTATGACTGACTATAAGCCATTACGCATAACGAGTTTTACTTTTTAATATATTTTGATGCCAATACTTGAGTAAAATATTGAATATTGGAGTTAATTTTTAACAGAGTATTTTTACAATGAGTTATCGACACTTCAACTTCTTCCACCGCTTCATAAATGGGATGACACATGTTGGTAACCAAGTAAAAATGAACAGAAAGAGACTTTTAGGGAATGGCGCCTCCGCGGAAGAAGAAGAAGAAATAAAGTAGGTCCAAACATTTAATATATGATTCTGAAATGTGCCATTACGCATAACGAGTACCTTTCCTTTTTGGCACATCTTGATGCCAACTCTTAAGATACTGAATATTGGAGTGTATTTTGTGCCTCCTCGTATCATTTTGGTCCAAACCTCACAAATCAAATATATCCGCGGAAGAAGAAGAAAGAAAGTTCACCTCCTAATTCAACTCTTTTAAAGTTACTGAAAAAACCACAACAGAAGCATTAGAAAGTAAGTGTAAGATATAATATGATTCACAACGAGTACTTTTACTTTTGGTACATCTCGATGCCAATACTTAAGATACTAAATATTGGAGTGTATTTGTATCTTGTTCCAAATCTCACAAACCAAACACATCCGCGGAACAAGAAGAAAGAAAGAAAGTAGGTCCAATCCATTTTCCTCCTCTCACCTCTGTAATGTCAGCTCTCTATTGTCGGTGTCGCTCCGCCTCTCGGAGTTAAGCACAGCTCCTCCCGGTCAGCTGTATTTTCTCCCCGGGACGCAGCAGCAGCAGAAGAAGAACCGGAGGGAGGGAGGGAGTCTCCGGGACAAAACCCCCCCGTCACATCCAGGCAGAGCGCACCATGTCCTTCAGCCCCAAACACTCCACCTCCACCTCCACCCCATTCTCAGTCAGCGACATTTTGAGCCCCATGGAGGAAAGTTACCGGAGGTTCGGCGGGATGGAAGCCGCGGCGGGGAGCCTCTCTTACCGGCAGCCTCAAGTCTCTCAGCCCGGTACGCAGCAGCACCTCCATCACCACCACCACCACCATCACCACATGTCCTCCTCTTCATCCTCACCCTCCTCCTCCTCTTCCTCAGCAGCAGCAGTGGGACCAGGGGGACCGTATCACCACCACCACCACCACGTCCCCGCGGGAGTGCCGCAGTTCTCCGGGGCCGTCGGAGGCTTCTGCGGCGGAGGGATCGGCACCGTGGGAGACCTGCCGTCCTACCAGGAGACGGTACGCGGAGGCGGGGCGGCCTGGTACAGCACCCCGGAGCCCCGGTACCAGACAAGTAAGAGCAGATTTAAATACAAGTTTATTTTCTTTAGATATCAGGTTTTAAGAAGAAGATAATGCGCTTTTACGCACGATGGAAACATGCGTAATGTTGGCCTGGTACAGCAACCCGGAGCACCAAACCAGTAAGAGCAGCTTAAAATACAAGTGTATTCTTTTAGATCGGAGGGTAAGTCAACTTAACAGAAGAAAATTAACGGTGGAACGTTTCATTGTATTGTTGTATTGATTGATTATGTACTAACACAATCATTATAGGATTCATTTATATTTTGTCATATTGATCTTTATTTAGGTGTTTTTATGGCCGTGTTTTTTATAAAGAGGCTAATCCATGTGAGCCCCGATACCAGACCAGTGAGAGCAGCTTTAAATATAACTTTATTTTAAATCTGAGGTTTTAAAAAGGAAATAATGCGCTTTTACGCACGATGGAAAAAGGCGTATGTTTCCAAAACGTGTCCAAACTTAAGCGTTCTTTATATTTTATATAATATCTGTATTTCTACTATTATATCCTACAAACAGGCCTTTTCACAATGCAGTTAAACTTTGATTTTAAAAGTATGACGTTTATTTTCTGAGCAGCAGTGAAATGAAATAAGACGATGAATAAAAAGTTATACAAATAAATAAATAGATAATAATTGTAAACGTTTCTGTGGTTTTAATAACTTATATTTAATTATCACAGTGAGTTACCACAGTGTGCCTGGTCCTCCACAATGACTGATTTCTTTAAATGTGTAATCTCTTTTAATATGAAAGGTGTACAGAAGAACAGCTCCTATTATGCTTTAATTAAAGTTACTCAATTATCCGTAAATTATTTTGAAGATTGAAAGATTTTTTCCACTAAAATGTAAGTCTAATTAATTTAAAATCGTATCGTTTTCTAATAAAAAATACGTATTAATAAAAAGCCATTAACCTGTCTGAAATCTAACATCCTTTGTTTCGGAACTCACAATGAATAACCCTCCTCTGTTATATTAAGATTAGATTAAAATAGTGCAACGCAATGCACTTTGCATCCAACCAGAAAGTGCAAAGAGTAAATAAAGTGCACGAGGTTACAGAATATCCTTATTGATTACAGTATCACAGTACATGCAAATTAAATACATACTTATGCATAAGCTGTAGGCTCTGGCATGTCGATGTTATAATGCAACATTAAGTAAGACGGGCCTAGCAAACAGTCTCTCTAATTGTACAAATAGAAACATAACATAAACAGGAAGTGGCTTTGAAGGCCATACCATCTAATACATTCAAAGCTGTGATTGAAGACGTTTTCTTTATTTAATCCTTAAATATATAAAAGAACAAGCATTACATCCTCCAATACCCATATCATTTAAAAGGCTTTAAAGAAGATGTTTAATTGAGTTCTTTATCCGTAATTGTTTCCTAATTAACAAAAGTATAACAAACGATTTAATTAACTAAGATAATGTTCAACGATGTGATTATTACTCGTTTTTTAAGGTTATATAATTCCTTTTATCTCCCCTTGATGTCCTCCTTAAAGGCACTCATTTTCTAATTCAAACTAACATGTGTTAAAAGCCTTTAAAGCAGGGGTGTCACACTCAAGGCCCGGGGGCCAAATCCGGCCCGTGACTTCATTTCATGTGGCCCCACAAGAGCTTGCAAAGAATAATATGTTTGTTATACGGTTACATGATGATTTACAGAAGCACGTTGCCCATAAACTACATGTCCCACAATGCATCTCAAATTTGACTTGTTTCTCAGAATCTGACTGAATTTTTTTTTTTTCAAAATGTCACTTATTTTTTTAATTTTGAATTTTTTTCCAGAATTTGGCTTTTCTTTTTAAATCATTTTGTGACATTCTCACTGAAGAGACTTATGAAGTTATTACCCTATCCGATAATAATCCAATGCAGACGGCAATAATGTAATATAATACATTATTTTATATATATTAAATATTTATATATGTATTTTTTGTATGTATAAAACCGGCCCTTTGAGTGCAACCATGATGCGAATGTGGCCCGAGATGAAATTGAGTCTCTCACCCCTGCTTTAAAGAATCCAGACCGTAATGCTTTCCAACACATTCTCACTCCCATCTCGTACTATAGTGACGTTATGTCAGATCCCTTGGCGTCACTATCAAACGCAGTGGGGGCCCGTTAGCGTCGATTTTCAACTATCAGGGAGTCCCATTGACTTGCATAGAGCTCCCTGAACGTTGGGATCGCGGCGAAATGCTCTCCGCAGACCCATTCTCACAGCGTTTATCAACCTTTTTCTTACTCAATATCAAGCCACACTTACTGTTTTTACTTCTTTATTTTAATTGTATAATGTCGGACTTTTGTGGCCGTCAGTTAGGGGGAGAGTGGGTGTTTTCACACATTGTAAAGAAGATGTTTTCTTGAGTTAAATTCATTTTTTAACTTTCCTTAGATAGATAGAATTGGGGAGGGATGAAACCCTCTTTAATGGTCACACATGCAGAGCACACAGTGAAGTTTGGCCTCTGCTTTTAACCCATCCAAGTACAGGAGCAGTGGGCAGCTATTGTACAGCGCCCGGGGGACAAATGGGAGTGTGGGGGGGGGGGGGGGTGTCCGGTGCCTTGCTCAAGGGCACCACGGCAGGGCAGGAGGTGAACTGGGACCTCTCCAAGGCGCAGTCCACACTCCATATTTAGGTCTGTTCGGGGACTTGAACCGGCGACCCTACGGCTCAAAGTCCAAGCCCCTACTGACTGAGCCACTGCCGGACAGTTGAGTTAGTTAATTGCCTTTTAATCCAAAAATGTATTTATAAGTAAATGATTGTTCTTTCCCCATTCTTTCATTCTTAAAATCCAATATTTTCCAATTAAAACAAATATAACAATCCATTAATAAGGACCGTGGTTTTTAAGCAACATTTAAGGATAATAGTATTTTTTTTTTCATCAGTAAAACAACTTCCTTCCCTCCTCCTCTTAATTCTGAAATGTTTTATTAGCCTATCTATAATAAGCCATTTAATTCATCAAGGCCATTAGGATGTTAGTAATGATGTGTTCTCGAGTTATGCTTTTAATCTGTAAGTCATGTTGTGTTTTAATTATTTCTTAAAGCACGTCTGAGTATCTCGAAAGCGCTCTATAAATAAAATGCATCATTATTATTGTGTAATCTTAAGGATGAGATCTTGTATCCTTCCTTTATAATTCTTCAATGAAATAGTTTCGTAATCATAATATGTATAACTGTTTTTATTACCCATAATGTTTGATACATGCAATACTATGATTATCACTGATTTAAGTGAAATGTATTTTCTTTATTTCCCCTTATTTTAAATTGTAATAGCCAAGTTTAAAATGATAACGCTTTAAATGAATCGTTTAAGGATTCAATTACTGCTGTTATGTTGAGTTTCTCTCCCATTTATTTTAATAGAATAACACTCCATTCATAATAAGCACCATGTTTGATAAGACTGGTTTCAGGATGTCTGTATCGGATGTTTTCTTGAGTAATACCTTTCTTTCTTTCCCGTGTATTTTAATTTAATAGAATAACAATCCATTAACAATGTTTGACTCATTTAAGGATAATCATGTCTTCTTGAGTTCTTTCTTTCCCCATGTTTCTATCCAATCAACGATCGTTTCTCCTCTAAGTCTCCAGGTTCATGAACCCCTCGGGAGGGATGAACATGTCCGGGATGGTGAGCAGTTTGTCCGGCATGGATCCCTGCAACAAGTCCATGGTGACCATGCACGCGAATCCGCGGAGGAAGCGGCGCGTGCTCTTCTCGCAGGCGCAGGTGTACGAGCTGGAGCGGCGCTTCAAGCAGCAAAAGTACCTGTCCGCGCCGGAGAGGGAACACCTGGCCGGACTCATCCACCTGAGCCCCAACCAGGTGAAGATATGGTTCCAGAACCACCGGTACAAACTGAAGCGGCAAAACAAGGACAAAGTGCCGCAGCAGGAAGGAGGAGGAAACACCGCTGGAGGTCTTTGCGCAACGACGCACCGTTCCTCCTCCGTGTCCCCGGTGCTCTCCAAGACCGGTAAAAGCTGCCAGGATGAGTCCAGCCACACCGGAAACAGACAGGTGGAGGTGCTGATCGGAACCGGAAACCCGCTTTCCTCCGCAGAGGTGCTGGAGGATTTGTCCCAAAGTCCGCCGCTCGGCCTTCATGGACAGATCAATATGACGCAGACGGACGCGGCGCTAATCGAGTACACGAACAGCATGATGGGGTCCAATTTACTGTACGGGAGGACTTGGTAGGGACACCGGGAGGAAGAGAGACATTTACCCGTTCTGAGAGGCATAAATCCCGGGTTGGATTTCTCTTTGGGAGGACAAAAAAGTCGCACAAGAGTTTTCTTTTTTTCTTATTATTTCCGTGCGTAAAAGTCTGTTTCTTTTACGCACCGAGCACACAAACAGCATGACGGGGTCCATTTTACTGTATGGGAGGACTTGGTGGGGACACCGGGATGAAGACAGACTTTTACCCGTTCTGAGAGGCTTAAATCCCGGGTTGGATTTTCTTTTTTGGGAGGATAAAGAAAAAAGCACCAGACTGTGTTTCTCGTCTTTTTACTCACCATAAAAGTCTGGTTCCTTTACGCACAGAGTACACAAACGGCATTATGGGGTCCAATTTACTGTACGGGAGGACTTGGGACACGGGAGGAAGAGAGACTTTTATTCATTCCAAGAGGCTTAACTCCCGGGTTGGATTTCTTTTTTGGAGGAGAAAAAAGACGCACAAGACTAGTTTTTTCCCTCATCATTTCCGTGCGTAGAAGTCTGTTTCCTCTGCGCTCAGAGTACACAAACACCACGTTGGGATCCAGTTTACTGCACGGGACGACTTGGTATGGACACCGGGAGGAAGACCGATATTAAAAACCCGTTCTCAGAGGCATCAATCCCGGGTTGGATTTCTTTTTTGGAGGAAAAGCACCAGACGGTTTTTGTCTTTTTTTCCATGCGTAAAAGTCTGGTTCCTTTACGCACACAGGGACACTAAAGAGCAATACCGTGCTAAAAATGAACTGTAAATGACAGCCTTGGACTGAATGTTAATAATCTTCCTCTTTAAAATACTTTTTTTTGTAACTGACAAAATGTGAATGCTGCGGTGTTTAAAAGGGGATGAGCCACTTTCCCTTTTCATCCATTTACGCAAATTAAATTATTGCAGGTTTATATATAAAGGTGAAGCAATAGAGGCCGGTTTGAAAACATTATCCACATATTTTCATTTCAAGTAAATCATTCATTTTTCTTTGTCACATTTTTGTTTTGAATAAATGATATTTGCATTTTGGATATTTTAATGTTTTGTTGTTGACACTGAAGCATCACTTTCAAAATTTGAATCTTCAAATTGTATTAATATCATAATTATTAATAACAGCTGCTTTGCAAAGACTGATTTTGGATATAAAGTTTTTTTTTTAACTGAAGAAATCTTCAAATGTTCTGCATTTAAATCTCAAAAATCACCTTTTTCAAATATGTTAAAGTGTAAAGTAAAATTTAAGGGTGAATTTCAAGTAAGAAAAACTCCTTTATGGGTCAGATAATTCCTGAAAGACAAATAAAACCTGATATCATTTTAAAGTAAATATTGAGTTTTATTACGAATTAAAGTCGGTATTCCTGTCCAATTAAGGTAACATTTAAGGGTGATTTTAAGTGGAAAAAAAGTCCTTTATTGGCGAGATAATTCCTGTCGGACAAATCAAACCTTATAAGACAATTTAAAAATGCATCTTGAGAGTTGTAATACAAAACAAGTGAAGATTAAAGCCTTTAGTAGTAATTTAAGTGCGTTTAAGGGTGAATTTAAGTGTTGAATTGAATAAAATGTTAAGGGTGATTTAAAGAAAAAGTATTTTATGTTAAAAAAAAGTATCACTTAATAAAGATAAAAATAAATCAACCTTTTTCTTTTTCTTATATTATTGAGAATTTAAAGTCGGTATTGCCGTCTTAAGTTAAAATTTAAGGGTGAATTTTAAGTACTGAATTTAACAAAATGTTAAGGTTGAATTCAGGAAAAATTATTTTATAGGTGAGATAATTCCTGGGTGACAAATATCACTAAATAATAATCTTAATCATAAAATCATTAAAAAGGAATCTTGATTATATTGAGAATTTAAAGTCGGTATTTCTGTCTAAGTTAGAATTTAAGGGTGAATTCAAATGTTAAATTTAATACAGTTTTAAGGGCGATTTAAAGGAAAAAAAAGGTCTTTATAGATAAGATTATTCCTGTCAGACAAATATCACTTAATAATCAAATACATTATAATAAAAAAAAAAAGTATCTTGATATTGAGGATTTAAAGTCGGTACTTCTGCCAAAAGTTAACATTTAAGGGTGATTTTAAGGGGAAACCAGGCCCTTTAAGTGTGAGATAATTCCTGTTGGACACATAACTTAATAATATCTTTAAAAAAAAAAATCTTGATTATTTGAGAATTTCATTACAAAATAAGTGACATTTCAAATCGGTATTTTCTGTCTTTAAAGTTACAATTTAAGGGTGATTTTAAGGGGAAACCAGGCCCTTCATGGGTGAGATAATTCCTGTCAGACACATATAACTTAATGATATAATAAAAATGAAAGAATCTTGATCATATTTAGAATTTAAAGTCTGTATTTCTGTCAAAAGTTAACATTTAAGGGTGATTTTAAGGGGAAACCAGGCCCTTTAAGGGTGAGATCATTCCTGCTGGACACATATACCCCACATGAGTGTTATTCTTTTATTTCACATGCTTATCTTACGTTTTAAACACATGAATCTCCGGGAGAGATCTGCCTAAAGAATAAACACAGCGGGACTCTGTCCGGGACACACTTGTATTTTCACAAGGTCTAAAAAAAAAATCACATTTTCATATTACACTTTTTTTTTGTGTGGATAAAAAGAAAAAAAAACACAACAACAAATTCAATTGTACAATTAAGACAATTCTGACATTTCTCCCCTAAAAAACAGACGTAAAGTCTCAAAAGACTCGAGAGTTTGAGCTCAGTTGTTCCAGTCGTATCTCCTGGAGGGAGGGGGGGTCGGGAACCCTCTGGAGCCGTAGCCCTGGAACACAAAATAAACACGACTTATTAGAAATTAAACCACAGATAGATTTGTGACAAAATGTTTTGGTGTAACTCCAGCTGGCGTTTAAATCCATCCGAACCAAAAGCGATGTTATCAGAGTCAAAGACAGGGTTGTAAAAGATAAAAAAGGTGTTTATTTTATGGAGGAGGATGAGGGCCTGACATGTGAAGAGCCTTTTGAGATCTGACCAAAAAAACGGACATTTTATTTTGAGTTCTGAGAAAAAATGTCTGAATTCTGAGAAAAAAAAGTGGGAATTCTGAGAAGTTGGAAATCTGAGATTAAGGTCGAATTCTAGGAAAGAAGTCTGAATTTTTCTTAGACCTAACAAAGGAATATTCTTCTTTTTTTTTTTTTAATTCAGAGATTTTAGTCAGAGTTCTCAGAAAAAGCCAAAATTCTCAGAAAAAATGTAATTAAAAAAAAATCCCCCAAATCTCAGAATCCTTTTTTATAGAGCAAACCAAACTTGTTTTTATGTTTTAGTTCTGAGCTTCAAGACTTGAGAAAATTCTGGGGAAAAAAATAATTATCCGAAGAAAACCTCACAAATCTCAGAATCCTAATAAATAAAAAGTTTTTTTTCATTTAAGTAAAATTCTTAATTGAATCTCGGAACAAAAAAACAAAAAAAGATGTCACTTTTGGTCAGATCTAAAAGAAGAGTGTTCACATGTGGCCCTAATCCTCCAGTACCATTTACCGGGCATATTAATGCAACGTTTCTATGGAGTCATTGAAATCAAACACTGGATTAGAAAGAGTTTTATGTTGCGTTATGTTTCTGAGATATCAACTTTTTCATCATCCAATATTTAGTTTTTGGGCACGTGGGGGTCCTGATTTCCTCATTTCGTTTTTGGGCACGTGGGGGACGTGCCTCTAAAGACTTTTAAAAACAGCCACAAAAGTAGTTTGAAGCGGTTTTATTGCAATGTCTCGCTTATGACCGGCTAAAAACACGAATAACAGAGTACGTCGAATCCAATAGGTGTTATTTTCAGCGTGTGTACCTGGTGGTGTTGTCCCCGGTTGTCTCTCCGGTCATCGAACCCCTGCTGGTATCCTCCCGGCTGCTGAGGCTGAGGAGGAGGAGCCGCCCCCCCACGGCTCTGGTTCTGCTGGTTCTGCTGGTACGCCGAGCCCTGAGCCTGCGTGGCTCGATTCCAGCCGTGACCCCCACTGCCGCTACCATACTGCTGCTGCTGCTGCTGCTGCTGCTGCTGCCTACACACACACACACACACACCTGTTAACACTCCTGACAAGGTCTCACATCAAAAGATATTCAGAGTTTCTGTCTGAAGAGGCGATAAAGACTCGGAAATGAAGGAAGCATCCCTGAATCTGTTAAACACTGAGTAATATTTTATGCAATTCACGCCATTAAATCCAAAAACACTACTTAAGTAAACGTGCATATTTTCTATTATTGAAAGGGGCCGTATAGCGATGTATTTACTGGAGTTGAAAGTCAGGCAGACGTGAAAAAAAGGGTGAAAAGGAAATCATTTGTCCATAGAAATGATTTCCTTTCAGGAGTTTCTCAAGAAAAATAGTGGAAAAAGCTCAAATGACTCTTTTGTGGATTCTCTAAAGTCAGATTTTACAGCTTTTTCTCAGTTTTATATTTATTTAAACTAAATATTGGTGAGTTTTTGGACTGTCAGTCAAACAGCATGACATTTTGAGAGGTCAGGTTGGTCTTTTCTGACGTTTCATCTGCAAAATGAGGAATAAAACAAAGAATAGCAGCTCTTAAAAGTAACTTGAGCAAAGTTACTTTTCCAAATCAGGAAACGTCTGACTAACTTCTTTCTACAAATCTCTCCTCGACTCTGATTTGTGTTTTCATTAATAAAATACTTGCTGATTTCCACACGTGAGGAACCGAGATGTGTGCATGTCACGAGGAATTTCTAGCCAACTTTTTGGAACGTTTTCAGACAATTTCCACATCATTTTGACCAATTCTTTGGGATATTCTTCAGACTGTATTCAGCGTGTAAGTGCCGTGTGAGGTTGTGCTCGTCGCCCAGTTTGATCTGCATCATATTCTATAAGCTCCTATTTCCAGCCAAACATAAAACCTCAGGACCTTTTGATCTAAAAAAGCAACGTGACCTCTGCCTCTTCTTTAAAGTGACCTCCCATCGTCGAGCGTTTACCGAAAGGCCTTCGCTCTCGAGGACATACAAACCGCCTCGTCTCTTCAGATGACTTTGCAAAGAAAGCGGCGAATATGAAATGAACCAATCGGATCGCCTTCATCTCTAAGATAAAGCGAGGGAGGACGCAGTTCTTCCGTGGGATCGAACGCAAAGTCTCCGCGGCACAATGTGTGAAAAGCACAGAGATATTATTCTTTAAAATGAGGAATTTGTATTTTTGAATGTTCTGGTACATGGATATTTGTCCTAAGTATATTGGACTGTAATATGTAGGATGACCCATAACCCATATTTTATTTGTGTTATACCTGTGTTACTTACGTTATCAGTGTTATTATTGA
Source organism: Dissostichus mawsoni (assembly GCA_011823955.1). Lineage (NCBI taxonomy): Eukaryota > Metazoa > Chordata > Actinopteri > Perciformes > Nototheniidae > Dissostichus > Dissostichus mawsoni. Next base: position 26,243,932 of record JAAKFY010000011.1, read on the forward strand.
TTTTGTATATTTATTTGTTTATTCCACACATGGCAGTTATTTGAAACAAAACACTTCTACTGGGTGTTTTGTATTTTTTGATAGCGCATGGTGGAAAGGAGCATTTGATTTCTAAACATCTAGTTTCTCATGTAGTTGAATTTTTAGGATTTGAGAACTTAAACATGTTGTGAGTTAAAGAAACTGTTCACGCATTTAAATCTCAAAAATCACCTTTTTTCAAATATGTTAAAGTGAAATTTAAGGGTGAATTTGAAGTAAGAAAAAGTCCTTTAAGGGTCAGATAATTCCTGAAAGACAAATAAAATCTGATGATATCATTTTAAAGTAAATAGTGCGTTTTATTACAAATTATGTCGGTATTCCTGTCCAATTAAGGTGACATTTAAGGGCGATTTTAAGTGGAAAAAAGTCCTTTAAGGGCGAGATAATTCATGTCAGACACATTAAACCTTATAAGATGATTAAAAAATGCATCTTTACTATATTGAGAGTTTTAATACAAAACAAGTGAAGATTAAAACCTTTAGTAGTCATTTAAGGGTGAATTTAAGTGTTGGAGTACTATTGGATGTAAAGGGGAATGTCTGACCCCTTGTTAAAGAAACTGTTATATATATAACCCATCTTTTATTTTATTGTTGTCATACCTGTGTCAGTGTTATTATTGATTCCTATACATTTTGTTTTTCATATTCTCATGTTTAATTGTAGGATTTGAGACCCTCTACATGTGTGACCCCTCGTTACAGAATCTAAAATGGAGTACTATTGGATGTAAAGGGGAATGTGAGAAACTGATAAAGAACAAGTTTCAAAACCGAAAAAGGAGTATCCCTCATTACTGAACCAAGTCACACTCCTCAGATTTAACCGATAATCCCCTCTCCTCCAAGTTCCTCCTGCTTTTCATTCACTCCCGTGCCGAGTAGTTTTTTTGAAACTGTGTCCGCTAATAACTACTGACCCGAGGTGACGCAGAGCCACAATGGGCCTGGACAAGTTAAGACTGATTAGGAGTGGAGAATCAATAGCAGGACGGCATCAGTGACGCCTCATTAAGCTGCACAAACTCCTCCAGAGAAATGGGGTTCAGAGCGCCGAGAGGAATCGTAAAAATCAAAAGCCCCGAGGGGAGAAAAGCTGCGCGAGAATTAAGAAAAAACTAAAGAAGGCCGGGGACATGTTTGATGCTCCGGGGGTTTGTGAGAACGTGAAGACGGACTTTTTTTTGTTTTCGCAAAAAAGGCACACAATAAAAAGGGATTGAAGATTTGAAAGCATTGGCAACAATCTGGATTCTTACAGCTCAAGGAAAGTTAGATGCAAACCTTTTTTTGTAATGTACGACCGATTTAATGCACAGTTCCTCCAGATTTAATGCAAAAATAATGATCATAAAATCTTACGAAAAGGCGTTTTAGAAATAGATTTGAGATATTTAGACGCCATTGAAGGCTTTATTTTCAGTGTTCATTTCGTCAACGAAAACTATGACAAAAATGTTCGTGAACGACCCTTTTTTACACGACTAAGAGGAGGACGAGCTAAAATAGATTCTTGATAATAAAATCTATGACGAAATGTATATTTAGTTTTCGTTGACGGGACTAATACCTCGTTCACACCGACGGTGTTTCAGGGCCGGTTCGGAGCTGGAGCTTGAAAAGCACCGGGTTTTCCTGTTCACACCGCAGCGGAGCCGCCTCTTAGCTCCGGAATCCGGTTCGTTTCAAGCACCAAAAATTCTCCGGCTAGAGCGAAAGCACCGCATACGTCACGCTGACGTCGAGGCGGGGGGGGCAGGGGCGGAGGCGGGGCGGGGGCCTACGGAATCGGAATCGTCGTTGAAGTTGATGATTACGGCTGTAAAGCAGTTTTGAATGTAGCATGTAACGACTGTAACGTTGGTAGTAAAGTCGTCCCATTTCTTCCATTTCGTTTCGACAGAGCAAAACCAAAACGAGTAGCGCTTCAACACAATCGGCCATTGTTGTTGTTGTCGGTGTGAGCTGTGAGGGGTTTCCGCGGTTTGGCTTTATGAAGCAGGCACGCAAACGGTTACGTCATGACGCAAACGAGGACGCAATGACGCAGCACCAGTCGGGCTCTGAGCGGTGTGAAAAGAGCCGGAGCTAAACCGAAGAACCGGTTCTGAACCTGAAAAGCTCTAGCACGGAGCTTGAACCGGAGTTGCGTTGGTGTGAATGAGGTATAAGGTGTTAATGGTGGACTATCGGACATTCAAAATGCAGGGTATTTTCCCCCAATTGTCCGTCTTGTCCGTCAAAATGCATCTCACGTTTCTAACTTGCAATATCATTATTTCCGCTCTCTTCACTCCAGAAGAGCGATCTCCCGTGTGTCTCGTCTGTGTGCGGGGGCGGGACCTCTCTGTCTCGTCTGTGTGCGGGGGCGGGGCCTCTCTGTCTCGTCTGTGTGCAGGGCCTCTGTCTCGTCTGTGTGCGGGGGCGGGGCCTCTCTGTCTCTGTGTGCGGGGGCGGGGCCTCTCTGTCTCGTCTGTGTGCGGGGGCGGGGCCTAACAGACACGCTGCAGCGGCGTGCACACAGATTTTTTAATAGTAGTACCGTTAAAAACCTTAACGATACCCATCCCTAGATATCACAAGTAAAGTGTTAACAGAGTGAAATGTTGCTTTACGAATTTCAACACTTGATGCTGTCCCCTTGATTCAGATGTCAGATTCCTGTATTTGCCGAACTGAATTAGTTTGAAGAGAAAACATTTGGACTAAAACTATGAAGGATAAAAAGGACTAAAATGAGACTAAAACTAATAACCATTTTCATCTAAAGACTAAATCAAAAATAGCTGCCAAAATTAACACTGCTTATTTTTAGCTGCTTTTTAAGCTTCTTTAAAATGCAACTAGTAATGACCAATGTAACATGTAATTTCTCCGCTATGTGGATATAATGCAACTCCAGAAAAGGGAGAAGCCTGAACCATGTAAAGGTGGAAAAGTTCAAGAAAAACTATATAAAAAAAGGCACAAAATGTTACTTTCTAAAGAGGTTTTATTTATTTTTGTATCCCTAAAATTATTGATTTGACCAAAGTAATAAAACATCACAAAATCCTATTTCTATTCTTACGTCTTAAAAACAGATTGATTTCAGACACTTTAATACCATGTAAGGAGTGATTTTTAAATTACTTAATTGAATTATTCTGTATATTTTACACTTTATTCTCAATTATTCTGTATATTTTACACTTTATTCTGAATTATTTTACACTTTATTCTGAATTATTCTGTATATTTTACACTTTATTCTGAATTATTTTACACTTTATTCCGAATTATTCTGTATATTTTACACTTTATTCTCAATTATTCTGTATATTTTACACTTTATTATTAATTATTATTCTGTATATTTTACACTTTATTCTGAATTATTTTACACTTTATTCCGAATTATTCTGTATATTTTACACTTTATTCTGAATTATTTTACACTTTATTCCGAATTATTCTGTATATTTTACACTTTATTATTAATTATTATTCTGTATATTGAACACTTTATTCTGAATTATTCTGTATATTTTACACTTTATTCTGAATTATTCTGTATAATTTACACTTTATTCTGAATTATTCTGTATAATTTACACTTTATTCTGAATTATTCTGTATATTTTACACTTTATTCTGAATTATTCTGTATATTTTAGACTTTAATAAAACCATTTGACTCTGTAGCACTTTGAGTTTTGTTCACTCAAATGACAAGTTGCTTATAAATCCAATAGATTGTTATAATAATTAAAGAGGGGAGTTCCAGCACAAAAACATTGGACTTTACTTCAAAACACAACCCAGAAAACCCAGATTAAAGTGAAGGAAAGACTCACCGAGGGTACTGGGGCTGCTGGTAGGACGGAGGCGTTCCCAATAAACTGTTCTGCCGGAATCTGCAGGAACAAAAGAGAGCGCGATCAGAGGAGGCCGTGCGGAGACAAGTCTCAAGTTTTTAGAGAAACAAGAGGAAAAGGGGACTGAGGATAGACAGTAATGTGATGTTTTTAAATCACTTCATCATGTGATCACCTATGGGTGCATTAGAAACATTAGGAACACATCACATTCACATCTTTTTAAGACGTGAAGGTGCGATAAAACCTAAGAAAATCATCGTGTGTTATCGTTAAAAACCCATAACTTAAAAGGGATTTGACAAGAGCAAAGAGAACTGAGGATAGACAGCAATGTGATGTTTTTTAAATCACTTCATCATGTGATCACCTAACCAGGGTATATGCAGGAATCCTGAAGTCAGATGTAATACATTTTAAGACCTTTTTTAAGACCCTTTCCATACATTTTAAGACCTCATCGCCACTTGGAGTTTTAATCGGTTACCTTGGCGACACACTTTACCTCACATTGACTATATTCAGTATTGATTGTCCTTCCTCCTTATCTTCCAACCATTTGGACGCAGACTTGCATTTCCCCATAACGATGTTGTTTAACAACCGGCGTAACCGGACCTTCGCGCGCTATCAAGCAGTGAGCGTGCGATGTCCTGTTCAGATGACGTCACATCCAACGGGATGCCATAAATAAACTACACAGAATCACTACACACCTACGCAATGATTACATTCAGGCAGACTGTAGAATACAACCTCTTTGGACAAGTTATATACTTATTGGAAACAAGCTACAAAATGTAATACCTTGGAAATGCCCTTTAATACTTTTGAATAGCCTTCATTTTCGCTAAATTGATTTATCAACTTTTAATACTTATTAAGACCCCGTGGACCCCCTGCTATAAGTGATCAACAGGGGGATGAAACATTAAAAATGATGTGAATGTGAAGTATTTTTTGACGTTAAGGTGCGATAAAACCTGTGGAAATCATCGTGTTTTATCGTTAAAAACTCATAACGTGAAGGGATTTGACACGAGCAAAGAGGACTGAGGATAGACAAATGTGATGTTTTTAAAATCACTTTATCACGTGATTACCTATAAGTGATCAACAGGGGGATGAAACATTAGAAATACTTCACATTCACATCATTCTAAGACATAAAACCTGAGAAAATCATCGTGATTTATCGTTAAAAACACATAACGTGAAGGGATTTGACTTCAAACATGGATACGAATGAACCCAAACAGCTGTTTCCTTTGTAGATAACAACAATAAAAAACTTCCATTTCTCTCATGGATGCAGAATAAATGATAACATTAATGTCTTTCAAACGGTGGGTGGATGGAGGAGGCGAGGCGAGGGAGAAAAGCAGCAGCAGCAGCAGCTCCTCCACATTTGCATTTTTGTTCAGAAAATGAAATAAGCATTCAGCCGGCAGCATTGTGGACGCCTCAAGTACTCGGGTCCATCGCTGCGGACCCTTCACAAAGACACACTTAAAAAAAGAAAAAAAAAGGAGCTAACGGCTTCTTCCAGACTCACTGTTGCCAAGGGGATGACCAGCTGCCGTTTGTTTACAAGGGGCCGAGTGTGTGTGTGTGTGTGTGTGTGTGTGTGTGTGTGTGTGTGTGTGTGTGTGTGTGTGTGTGTGTGTGTGTGTGTGTGTGTGAGGAGAAGTCTGTGTAAGAATCAGGATTTGACCGATTTTGAAGCATTCGATACAGACAGTGGGTCGCACATTTTATAAAACATGTTATTTTAAATGCTCTGTGGGTTTTATAAATATATAAATCCAACTTATTCTGTATCTTTTACACTTAATTCTTAATTATCGTGTATATTTTAAGCCAAGTCCCCACAGACTGATCTACTTTTGCCAAAAATGCCCACCTGCAGCAATCAAACTGCGCTTAACCGAGCTAATTAGCTTTACTTGGCTATGCTAACACGCTAAATGAGACAACACACCTGTTAAACATCCCCATGTTAGCACGCTAATGTTAGCATTTAAACACAAGTACCGCTGTTACTGAGAACTATCCGACTCTAGTCGACATTTAAAAGCTGAAACAGCTGATTTTAACATTTGGAGTGACATTCGGTAAACAGCTGGGACATTTAGAGAAAGATATAGCCTCATTTTAACCAAATACCTCAACATTTCAACCATAAATGCTTGGTTGATCTTTGGTGCTTTCACACAATACTCAAGATTTTGACTAACAACCATCAGTAATGTGGATATACTGAATAAGTGGGAAAGGGGAAAATAAAAAAAAGCAGCTAAGGAAAACAGATTCTTACTCTCAATAGGCGCTTTCACACCAAGTACTTTGCCGTACTTAGTTCCCAGTACTTAGTCTCGCTGAACTCTTCAGTCCCTGAACTTTCTAGTAGATCGCGTTCACACCGGAATAAGTCCCTGAGGGAAGATTAGGCAAATGAAGCCGCTGACGTCACTTCTTCTTCTTCTGCTTTGGGTTTACTGGCAGGCCGCAAACAACTTCACGGCGTATACTGCCACCCGAAGTCCCCGGCCGGAAGTCCCCGGAGTTGGGGACTGGCTTCAGTAGAAGCTGCTGGGACTCCCAGCAGCTTCTACTGAAGCCTTCCGAGTAAATCGCCAGAACGCCGACACCTCCTCATCTCCACCGCTCCCATGTTTTATTTTGTGTTGCCATAAGTTAGTCTCTCTCCGTTGGTGCGCTGGGCTAATGCTAATGATGCTAATAAGAGCAAATAAAATGGCGGCTTCACAAAACTTTTCAGAGTTTTACGGGGCGTGGTTTGCAATTCGCCCAGCCAATCAGAAATGGGAACCTTTTCCTCCCAGGAAAGTACCACCTGTCTAGCAGGGACTGAAAAGGGGGGAAAAAGTTCCCGAAAAAAAAGTTCTAGTTCCAGATCTTTTTGGTGTGAACGCAAAATCCCAGCAACTATCGGAACTAAACGGGAAAGGTACTCCGGTGTGAAAGCGCCTATTGAGACCTATCCTGCTAAAATAAAATAAATAAAAACTAAGTGTTGAGAACCAGGAACAGAAATCACTCAAGCCATTTATACGATGTGTAAGACGGTATCTAGTCTCATATATCTGTACAATATAATGTCGATATATTGCACAGTTTTAAATCTGTTAATACTTGTTTAAAAAGTTAATTTAAAAGTCTTCATCACAGAGTGCATTTTAGGACATAGAAATAGAATAAAGTGTGAAATATACAGGATAAGTAAGAATATAGTGTTAAGTATAAAGAATAAAGTCTAAAATAGGAAACTTTTAGAGTAGGATTCACAAAACTGGACTCAACACAAATAAATAAAAATGGTGTTACAGTACTATCCTCCTGTAGATAAGCTGCACAAAATTAATTAAGTATAAAATGTCCCTGCAGGTTAACAGATCTGATAATTGATTTTTATAAAAGGCCAGATATCAGGAGGGGTCTAAAACCTTTTGGACACTAATGGGAACTCTTCAGCATTTCCCACCTCACGATAAAATAAAAAATGGAAGAAAAATCCTGAATTAATTTGATTTAGGACGTGATAGGACAAAAAGGTAAGAATATATCCTTATTGTCATCATACAAAGTACAACGAAAAGTCTTTGGCAACTCACTGCAGTAAAAAATAGACAAATAAATAAGAGTGGTAAAAGCAGAGGTAGTAGCGATGACAGTGCAACGAGATCAAATTCAATGTGAAATTAGACAGAAAAAACACCAAAAACATAAACATGACTAAAGAAAACACCGTCAATGACCAGAAAGGAAGGTAGAAATAGTAGAAATAGATGCATAATGAACTTAGAAGATGCAAAATGACATCAGAGAGACCCAGAGTTACGACAAAAATATGCAAAATGACCAAAATAGACAAAATATAACCAATAACGTGCAGAGTGGTAAAAGCAGAGGTAGTAGCGATGACAGTGCAACGAGATAAAACTCAATGTGCATATTTACACCCAACGTTAAATGTACAAAACTGTACAAATGTAGTGTATTTCAACTGAGTTCATAAAGGGTTTTAGTACCCAAAGGATGGAGGTAAAATAGCCATAAATATTTCGAAATAGTCAACCCAGTCTCACGGCATTTCGTGTTATAGTCACGAAATGTAATCTATTGATTCGTGTTCAACACGATTTTCCCCTTTTTTTCGTGTCACACAGAACGATTTTAAAAGCACAGTATTTCTATTGGTAGTATGTTTCGTGCCTGCACCAAATAATAACTATTTTATTTTATTTTTTAAATACAGATTTCAGTATTCTGAGGCTCATTTCTTTTCCTCACGGACGGCAAAAAAAGTCAAACATTATACGATTTAAAATAAAAACAATAATCGTGGCTTGATATTGAGTAAGAACATGTTTTTATGAACCACACAGCTTCCGGTCTTCCAAGACCCGACCGGACAAAAAGACGTGGTGCAGGCAAGAAACACACTACCAATAGAAATACATTGCTTTTAAAATCGTTCTGTGTGACACGAAATAAAGTGGAAAATCGTGTTGGTGAACACGAATCAATAGATTACATTTATTTTGTGACTATAACACGAAATGCCGTGAGACTGGGTTGAAATAGTAGTGGTCCTAGTCCTGTTTTCCACCAGTTCTCCGCTGCAGAGGAGAAGTAAAACCTCACAATTAGCGGCCAGCAGGCAGACTGCTGTCGCCACATTATCATTTTGTTTTTTGTCATTCAGTTTTCATGTTTGATTATCTCCTGCGCCAACAAACTTTAAGTGGACCACCCAGCCGGGCTCCAATTATAACTCTCGCTCTGCTCTCCCCTGACTCAAAGGACAGAATTACAAGTGGACACCTGTCAATCTCCTTAATTAACAATGATCTGAAAGTGTATAGACCTCCAGTCTGCGGCGGACAAAAGCCAACGAGGATTACGCTTTAAATCCTTAAAACACGCGATGTGTGCACTGTATTAACGCCGGGATTACAACGGCGCTAAACAACTAAACGCCTCGCTCCGCCTCTTTTCAATTAGTGCAGCGACTATTTGACTCAGCAGCAGGACAGTACTCTTTCTGCACAACGGAGAAAAGCTGGAGAGAAACATTTCAGATAGGATTTAAAAAGGTCTAAATGAGAGACAGCTGGCTTCAAATCAGAGGAAGATTTGACTGGTATCAACAATAACAAAGAGATGTTTTAAAATGTCTGGGGCCCATACAGTATTGGACCTCCACTAAAATACATAATATTTTAAAATTACGTAAACTGATGCACAAGAACTTCGTCTACAATTCGCATGTTTTTTGGCTTAAACACGGGACCTTCCATCCAAATTATAGTCAAAAACGATAAGAATGTCTAAAATAATGACACTTCTGAAGGTCAAAAGTGACCAAAGAATACGTATTTTTTGGTGTTCAAATATATATTATTTTGCACATGATTGCAGCGAGCACTGACCGCTATTGTAAGCTGATTTTTACCTTAAATTATATTACATTTTCAATGAAAGTGACGTTGTGTGACTCCTATCACGTTATCGTTTTCCCTTAAACTTCTTCCCACAATAAATATTAGATATTTAACGTTGTAACACTCTTACTATTATCTAACAAAGGTATTTGTGTTAATGTCAAACATCCTTCAGCCAATATATATCCTCAAATCCTTCGAGCTTCAACAATAAGTCTCTTAAAGTCAATGATGTTCAGTTTTTAGGATGCTTGAGGGTACAATACTTGAATCAGTGTTTAGTATGAATTAACAAGCCGAGGCGTCAGTAAATGAATCTCTACTGAGAAGAAACAACAAATATGTTTCTATAAAATGGTTTTAAAATGAAAATGTGTGTTTTCTGAGACATTAAAGCAACGTTTTGTGAAAATAACGTTTCTGTTTTCACCAAGGCCTCGTGTGTTTGTTCACTAGAGGTGGAAAAACTAGTGAAATCCTGACTTCAAATGCAACTCAAGCAGAAGTACAATCCATTTCAGTGTACAGCCCTGCGTTATATCATGTGTTTTATAAGTGTTTTAATATGAAGAAAGCTTGTTAAAACTAGTAAAGCGACAATAGTTGCCTCTGAAAATAAGTGGAGTGAAGTATAAAAGTAGCATAAAATGGAAATACTCTAGTAGTATTTTGTCATAATGTTACTTTACCTAAGTATTGTGCATAACGTAGTCCCTGTGTTCCTCCTTGTTACAGAAGCTATTCAGTGCAGTTGTTACTCTGAAGTGTTTGCAGGCTTATCATCCTCTGCGGCCGCTGGATGAATCCGTTACTTTGGTTAAAATTTGGTGTCAGTGTGTGTCAATAAAGACAATAATGGCCCCCTGCAGAGACCCCCCTTCCTCCCCAAACCTTATTAAACTCCAGCCGGTGTTTCTGAGGATCACAAAGCCTGGCGGCGTGTTTCAGAGGCAGCGTGTTGACACATCACCGCAGGGGGTAGAAACGCCTCAAAGGGGGAAGTTAACTTTGGTTTCAACCCTCTTCACAACGCATCACACACCCAGATGCTTTTATCACAGGAGAGAGAGAGAGAGAGAGAGAGGAAAGGGGGGGGTTGCTGTTTCCACTGTTTCCACTCCAGAGTCTCATTACTGGCCAGGGTCTCCCACAACGCCAATCAGACCCCGAAAAATCACAAAAGCCCGGAGCAGAAAAGCCTGCGGTGATTACTGGCCGAGCAGAAAAAGTGTTTTTGGGACAAAAGCCCCCGGCTGCAGAGAAGAGATACTTGTGCGGATAATCACATTCCTGCAGATGCTGATTTTATACTTGAATAAGACCAGGTTTTTAATCTACTTTCTCTTCATGTTATGTAAGATCTTGCATCGTCGATGACAAAGAGGAAATATATTATTAAGTTGAAACTTTACAGCAGGGCTATTCCATTTTTTTTTTTAACGTTTTCTTTTTGGGCCAGAGTGCCTTTATTCCAGAGAGGGTGTTAAATTGAGAGATAGAGGGGAAGACATTGCCTGAAAACTTCTGCGGGCTCGGGTTTCGAACCCACCTACTAGCTACTGTAGTGACAACCCACCTACTAGCTACTGTAGTGACAACCCACCTACTAGCTACTGTAGTGACAACCCACCTACTAGCTACTGTAGTGACAACCCACCTACTAGCTGTAGTGACAACCCACCTACTAGCTACTGTAGTAACAACCCACCTACTAGCTACTGTAGTAACAACCCACCTACTAGCTACTGTAGTAACAACCCACCTACTAGCTACTGTAGTGACAACCCACCTACTAGCTACTGTAGTGACAACCCACCTACTAGCTGTAGTGACAACCCACCTACTAGCTGTAGTGACAACCCACCTACTGTAGTGACAACCCACCTACTAGCTACAGTAGTGACAACCCACCTACTAGCTACTGTAGTGACAACCCACCTACTAGCTACTGTAGTGCCAACCCACCTACTAGCTACTGTAGTGACAACCCACCTACTAGCTGTAGTGACAACCCACCTACTAGCTGTAGTGACAACCCACCTACTGTAGTGACAACCCACCTACTAGCTACAGTAGTGACAACCCACCTACTAGCTACTGTAGTGACAACCCACCTACTAGCTACTGTAGTGACAACCCACCTACTAGCTACTGTAGTGCCAACCCACCTACTAGCTACTGTAGTGACAACCCACCTACTAGCTACTGTAGTGACAACCCACCTACTAGCTACTGTAGTGACAACCCACCTACTAGCTGTAGTGACAACCCACCTACTAGCTACTGTAGTGACAACCCACCTACTAGCTGTAGTGACAACCCACCTACTAGCTACAGTAGTGACAACCCACCTACTAGCTGTAGTGACAACCCACCTACTAGCTACTGTAGTGACAACCCACCTACTAGCTGTAGTGACAACCCACCTACTAGCTACAGTAGTGACAACCCACTACTAGCTACAGTAGTGACAACCCACTACTAGCTACTGTAGTGACAACCCAACTACTAGCTACTGTAGTGACAACCCACCTACTAGCTACTGTAGTGACAACCCACCTACTAGCTACTGTAGTGACAACCACCTACTACTGTAGTGACAACCCACCTACTAGCTACTGTAGTAACAACCCACCTACTAGCTACTGTAGTGACAACCCACCTACTAGCTACTGTAGTGACAACTCCTGATTTATTGCATCTCTGCGTGAATGATTAGATCATTTCACCTAAATTAAATCAAATTAAATGATGTTGATGGTTAAATGAGCTTCACATGTAGGCCTACTGAGTTCTGAACTTGCCATTTAGATCTATAAAGGCCTTGGGGCTATATTGTTTGATTGAATTAAACACAATATATGCACTCCACTATGCTGTTGTAGTGTTTACTGTATCTGAAGCTCTTAATATGATTGCTCATATTTCAAGCCATCTTTTTCCCGGCCCCTTGCTTTGGATCATTTTCATCAACCGGGCCCCATTCCAAACTAATTGAATAGCCCTGGTGTACAGGGTCCAGATTAGACTGCTTCCTCTTGATAAATTGAGAATTTTGCATCAATATTGAGCAGAAATAAACGTACATTTAAGATCCTGAATCCAGAATATTGCTGGAAATAAGACTAAGCTATATTCAACAACAATAGACCGTAAACTGATGGTCATAGATTTAAAAAAAAACAAGGTTTACAACATATAAAATGGATAAAAACCAGCAGAAGTCAAATGTTATCAGTGTTTCCTTCAGGTTTGTCCTTTAAACTCCAGTTATATTAAAACGTGTATAATAAAAAAAGCCGCCTACGGATAATCACATTCCTGCAGATGCTGATTTTATACTTGGATAAGACGAGGATTTAATCTAGTTTCTCTTTATGTTATGTAAGATCTTATATGTAATATATTGGGGAGGGATGAACCCTCTTTAATGGTCACACATGCAGAGCACACAGTGACATGTGTTCTCTGCTTTTAACCCATCCTAGTACCAGGAGTCTAGTACTAGGAGCAGTGGGCAGCTATTGTACAGCGTCCAGGGAGCAATGGGAGTGAGGGGGATGTCCGGTGCCTTGCTCAAGGGCACCACGGCAGGGCAGGAGGTGAACTGGGACGTGAATGAGAACATTTATATTTTGGAGCTTTACAGCGTGCAGCACGGAAGAGGTTCAGGGCTCCAGGTGTATTTAATTTTTGAGATCTGACCGAAAACATTTTTTTGTTCCAGGGTTAATCTGAGATTTTGACTTTAATGTCAGAATAATAATAATCTCATAAATCGCAAATACAAATTCACATGTGGCTTCAATCAACTTCTGTTGTGCAGATCTCTTTGCCAGGCCAATTTTATTTTGCTTGCACTTTTACATCCATTTTGAGGAAAATTAAAAGCAAAATGTAAGATTCAGAAGCTTGATATATTCAATCTGATAAAGAAAAATCGCCAGAACATAGAATCTCTTCTACAAATATAAGTTTTTATAAAACGGTTTTAAAATGAAAATGTGTGTTTTCTGAGACATTAAAGCAACGTTTTGTGAAAATACATTGTCTGTTGTCACCAAGGCCTCGTGTGTTTGGTGACTAGAGGTGTAAAATCTACTCAGATCCTTTACTTAAAAATACTACAAGTAATCCTATGCAACTCAAGATGAAGTACACAAGTATAATCAGTTTTAGATACTTTGTAAAATACTGTGTAGTATAGTAGTACATGTGTTTTTATAAGCGTTTTAATATGAAGAAAGCTTGTTAAAACTATTAAAACGACAATATTTGCCTCTGAAATGAAGTGGATTAAGTATAAAAGTAGCATCAATTAGTAGATTGTAAGAATAAATAGTCCCTGTCCACCACCGGGTGTTCCTCCCTGTTACAGAAGCGTTTTAATATGAAGAAAGCTTGTTAAAACTAGTAAAACGACAATAGTTGCCTCTGAAATGAAGTGGAGTGAAGTATAAAGTGGCATAAAATGGAAATACTCAAGTACTATTTTGTCATAATGTTACTTTACCTAAGTATTCACTTAGCAGAATATCACAAATCAAGTAATACTGTCCAATAATGATGAAAACAATTGTTTGAAGATTTTTGTTGACTGCTTATTGGCGAGGTTGATAAAGTTTCATTAATGACCGCCTTTTTTCTAAATGATCCCTTACTTAAAAATGACCAGAATACGGCCAACGAAGATGTAAAATATATAGAGATTAAAGAGAAATATATACTGGAATTTGTGTTATGAAAAAAAGTTGAATAATTCCAGTTACTGATGGTTAAACGTGTCATTTTAGAGCAAAATTGAGCATGCGACGGTCTTCATTTGAGCAAAAAATACAAAGATGTATAACTTTAAATGGACAACAATAATTAAATATCAGTGCTACAATGCCATTTAAGTTCCAGGGGCTTTCCATCTTAAATATCTATGTAAAAAAAGTTTAATAATTCCAGTTACTGATGGTTAAACGTGGCATGTGACGGTCATTGTTTGAGGAAAAAGAAGACCAAGGATGATGGAAAAAATATATAGATTAAAGAGAAATATACTTGGAATTTGTCCTATTAGAAAGAGATGAATTATTCCAGCTGCTGAGAGTTAAACGTGTCATTTAAGACCAAAAATATGCATGTTATGTTCAAAGCACAAGGATAAAGTCAGAGGTTTATAGCAAAGAAAATGACCAGAAATCGGCCAAAGATGATGGAAAAAATATAGAGATTAGAGAAAAATATATATTGGAGTTTGTGTCGTTAGAAAAAGTTGAATAATTCCAGTTGCTGAGAGTTAAACGTGTCATTTTAGACCAAACATAGGCCTTACATTACATGACGTGTCTTTTATCCAAAGCGACTTACATACTCAATACTGTGGACAATCCCCACTGGAGCAATTTGGGGTCTCAGGGGACACAACGACATGCTGACTGCAGTGGGGTTTGAACCTGTGACCCCCTGATCCGAACACCAACGCACAACCCACTGCACCACGCGCCTCCCTGTGCATGTTATGTTCAAAGCACAAGGATAAAGTCAGAGGTTTATTGCAAAAATTAGGGCTGTGCAATTAATCGTATTTTAATCTTGATTACGATTTTGGCTTGCAACGATTACGAAAACAACGTAATCGAAATAAAACGATTATTAATTTCATTAAAAAAAAAAAAAAATTAATTTTTAAATAGTTTGTTCCGTTTAATTATACTTCAAGTTCAGGGTAATGAAGTGTTAAAAACATACTGTTCACATTTTTTTTGATGTTTTCAAAGTAAATGGATAATTTTTTTTTAATAATCGTGATATCAATTATTGACCAAAATAATCGTCATTATGATTTTTGCCATAATCGCACAGCCCTATCAAAAATCATCAACAATTTAATAAAATATCAGTGCTATATTACCATTTAACCTCCAGGGGATTTCTATATTAAAGATCTATATAAAAAAAAGTTGAGTAATTCCAGTTGCTGAGAGTTAAACGTTTAATTTTAAACCAAAAGTATGCAAGTTACGTTCAAAGCGCAAGGATAAAGTCAGAGGTTTATGGCAAAAATCACCAAAAATCACCAGGTCTACATCGTCATTTATCCTCTTGGTGCTTTATATAATAATAAATCAACCAGAACACGGACGAGAATCAGAGCCCAGGTAATAATTTCCCCAATGATGATGGAAAGAACAGAGAGATGAGATAAAACACGAATATCCTGCACGGCTAATTGGGGAGTTTAACATTAGGAAGGAGCGGCAGAGGCCAGAGGAGGTGATACCGAAATCCTGAGGAGCCAAAAAACCTTCATTTGCATCAAGTGGCCCCCAGAATAGCATCGACTCCCCCGCACGCCATCAGTGGAAACGGCAGATTATTCATCTGCTTGCAAATTGGCACATCAAAGTCAAACTGCAGAGCGGCGTGATTAGATGACGGGGAGAGAATCGGCTTCGATACGAGACGACGTTCAGTCATTTCTGAACAAAAGGGAAGCTGTTTAATGTTAAAAAAAACAACATATTTGGGTCTGTAAGAGACACAGTTTAGCGCTGAGTGAAAGAGTGACGGTATCTGATGGTCTATGTTTTGATTTTTGGCATTTACACGATGCCGTTTGTTAAAAAGAAGCATTTAATCTGCAGGTAGTCTTTGTTGATTAGAGATATGAACATGATTGAAGTTGTCTCAAAGCTATGTACTGATTCTATATCATTATGGTAAGCCTAATGTTGGTCAAATAGGAATCTGACTTAATAGAAATGACCAAATACTGAATTTTCTGCAGATGACGGGGAGAGAATCGGCTTCGAGACGACGTTCAGTCATTTCTGAACAAAAGGAAGCCGTTTAATGTTTATAAAACCAACATATTTGTGGGTTAAAGAGACACAGTTCGATGCGGATATGTAGCATGTAACTGTATATGAAGAAAAGTGTGTGTGTGTGTGTGTGTGTGTGTGTGTGTGTGTGTGTGTGTGTGTGTGTGTGTGTGTGTGTGTGTGTGTCTTACGTTGGAAAGGCTGGTGTCCCCCGCTTTGTTGACCTCTGTAGTTTCCTTGGTAGGAGTTTGGAGGAGCAGTGTTGCTATACTGACCTCCTCCTCCTCCACCTCTTCCTCCTCCTCCTCCTCCTCCTCCTCTCCTCCTCCTCCTCTCCTCCATGTTGGTTTCTGTTCATACTGTGACTGAAGAGGAAGACACAGAGAAAGATATAGTGTTAGAAACATATTCACAACAACGAACACATGTCCATTTTGTATTTTCTTTGTACAAAAACAAGTCAAGTTTATCTATACAGCACCTTTCAACACAAGGCAATTCAAAGGGCTTTACAAAAACAAACATTTGCATAAAGCATATTTGTCCACTGTTGATAGGAGTATTCAAAACTTGAAAAATATTTATTTTAGGTTCATTTAGAACAGATAAAAAATGTGCGATTAATGGCGATTAACTATTTGAATCGACTGACACTACTTTAAACGTGTGAAACCCATTTAGATAAAAAACACTAAATATACAAAGAAAATACTCTGTATTTTTTAGACAAGCCTCCATCATCACTGGCGTTTAATAAATCCCTCGGTGAATGATATCAAAGCAACACGATAAAAGATTATTTCCTTTAAAATGATTCCCCTCCTCTCAGCACCTGCCTGTTTGGCCCCATCCAGCCTCATAACTGCCTGAATTAAAGTCTTATTTAGCAGGAAAAACCCCAAAAACTGGATTGCATTCAGTTTCCTCATCCTGCTGCATGATTAATTCCCAAACACGCCACAGTCGCACGGAGCCAGATGTTCAATTATTCACATTTCCTTAATGATAATATCACTGTGCGCAGCTTAGATCACAATCAGGCACGGCTGCTTAATGGGGAGCGTGGAGAAAGGGAGGGGTGCAGACATTTAAACACATTTTCTGTTTTAAAATACTGAACTGTGTCCGCCACGAATCTAAATACTGAGTCACTGCTGGCATTGTTTAATACTCTCTTAAAAGGATATCACAAACTGCAGGAAGGGTACAAGCAGGTGTGTGTGTGTGTGTGTGATATTTAAATGATTCTAAGCTGCAGAAAATTAGGAAAATTACAATTAATTCAATTCTATTGCTGTGTTTATTTGAAAAACTCTATGTCATACAATTTGTTCCCCATGAGGTATAAAGAAGTGACATTAAGTCCTAAAACCCTGAAATTAGTCAGTATTTTCGCACTTCCTCGTCTGGAAGTGTCTACAGATGACTGTTAGACTATAAAATATTGAAATTGACAGTGAGGAAACGTTGTGTTTTTGAGTTATTCGACCTGTAGAATCAGTGTGACCCTTGAACATTAGAGCCTAGTAAAATAATATACGTTTTGTGTGTTAATTTCAGAGATCTGCGCCTAGCAGACAACCACCTAAACCCAAATTCCTCGATCAAAGAGAACGAAAATGAAGCATCGACAGAGCAAACCTTTACATTTTCAAAACCTGACGTCTGCTCTTCCTCACAGAGACCCTGAGTTTGTGGAGGATTATTCTGGTTGTCATTTTCAACCTGCCTCGTCATCCTCACCCTGTTATTTCCCCACATGCTTCTTCCTGACTGCCTTTTCTCCCTCTAAATGTGTATTATTCTAAAGAAAGGTGGCCGAAAATAATCTGCTTTGGATGCGCTGTAAATGTCTGCAGAACGGTAAAGCAGCGAATCACTGGGAAAATATACAGGACAGATATATATGAGATGGTTTTTTACTTAAAGTATATGTATGTGTATTCTAAGAATACTAAGTACTGTATACTGAGACCTGAATTTAGAAGATGTAAACTGCATACACAAGGTTTTCTGTGTTTGTTTCCAACGTTTTTATATGCTTCAAAAACAGGTTATATTGAAAGAGAATGGATAGACAAAATAACAGGAACACCTAGGCGTTACTGGGAAGAGGACATTTTTTGTATAGATCTGACTAGAAGTGCATTTTGTAGTTCTTTTAGTTTTCACTTGAAATCCAAATTCTGAAAAACATAAAAATGTATAATAAAAACTATAAATAAATAAATAAAATTTAAATAAATTTAAATAAAATAAAATAAATAAAATAATAATAATAACCACCTAAACCCAAATTCCTCGATCAAAGAGAACGAAAATGAAGAATCGATAGTGATGTCTTAGCAACTTTGACAGTTTTTAAGTGGCTTGTCAGCATTTGAGCACTTCCTCGTCTAGATGTCTCTGTTTGAACTACACATGGCTGTTAAGGCTGCAAAATATTGAAATTGACAGTGAGGAAACGTTGTGTTTTTGAGTTATTCGACCTGTAGAATCAGTGTGACCCTTGAACATTAGAGCCTAGTAAAACAATATACATTTTGTGTGTTAATTTCAGAGATCTGTGCCTAACAGACAACCACCTAAACCCAAATTCCTCGATCAAAGAGAACGAAAATGAAGCATCGACAGAGAGTTCTTAGCTTTATCAGACAAGTTTGAATTCTTCAGTGTTTTTTAAAATAGCTTTTTGATAGATATGAAGAGAGGAAGTTACCCCAGAGCTCTGAAGCCAGACTGGTAGTATCAGTTTGACCCTTGAACATTAGGGCTTGTAAAACAATATACGTTTTGTGTGTTTTATTTCAGAGATCTGCGCCTAAACGACAACCACCTAAAACCAATGTCCCATTCCTCGATCAAAGAGAACGAAAATGAAGCATCAATAGTGATTTCTTAGCAAATCTGACTGTTTTTCTAACAGATGTGAAGAGAGGAAGTTACCCCAGAGCTCTGAATCCAGACTGGTCCAGGTGGGCCGGCTGTCGGTGCTGGTTGAAGCCCGTTTGGGGTCTCCATGGTTGTCTGTTCCCTCTCTCCCAGTCCCCGGGCTTCAGCACCGCATTGGGCATCCTGAAGACACAACAACAACAACAACAAGAGTTAAAGTACATTTATATGTGAAATCACAGAGGTGAGGGCGGGCATTTTCCATCATCCATCAAATGCTTTTAATCTGTCATTAACGTTTTGTTTATGATTTTTTTACTCTGTAAAGTGTCCTTGAGTTTCAAGAAAAGCTCTATGAATAAAATATATATTATTATCAATCCACCGCTGAAATAGTTCCAACAAATTATCACTAGAGCACCAAATGTGTATCAATCCGCTGCTGAAAATAGTTCCAACAAATTATCACTAGAGCACCAAATGTGTATCAATCCGCTGCTGAAAATAGTTCCAACAAATTATCACTAGAGCACCAAATGTGTATCAATCCGCTGCTGAAAATAGTTCCAACAAATTAGAGCCATATGAAATCCGCATTCACGGAATCGCGGACGGAATCGCGGAATTGACCAATAAAAATGGAATCAACTGTAAAACGTGGAATATTGCAGAATTTGCCATAATTTGGACTGAATTCCATTTTCGGGAGAACGATGGAACGTTTGGTGCAAAGCAAAATGACCGGGACGCTAAAGCGTGTTACAACGCACACGTCACTTCCACACTGCTTCACAACAACACAGCAATGTCCAAGCGTGTAGCTGCTTCGGTATTAACATCATCTAAAAGCTACGAAATTCCACACTAAACCCTCAATTCAGAGCACAGCAGTATCCGAATGATTTTTATGCCTCCGGCGATAAGTTGTTTTGTAAATATTGTCAACATACCGTGGATTGGACCCGCAAAAATACGTGCGATGATCATTTAGTCTCGAAAAGCCATGTCAGGGAAAACACCGTGCTTCCCAAAACACACCAGCACTTCAAACAACAATTACAACAAGTACCTCGTCAGCAGATTCAAGACGAGAGTTTGTGCAGGACTTTGTAGCTGTTCGCGCCGAGTCAGACATCCCTTTAGCAAAGCTGAAGAAGCTGCGACCATTTCTAGTTTCTCTTTACTTGAAGCTTATAAGCACTTTAAAATTGAACTGCAGCACTTAAACATTAAAAAAGACTGTTATATCTTATTAAATTGTGGACATTTATTAATTCCCACTTATAGACACTATTTCTGATGGTAAAATGAGTGTAAAAAGCAAAATACAGAATTCTGAAATATTAAAACGGAAAAAACGGAATTTGGGAAAAAATAAAATGGAATTTGGAAATAATAAAACGGATTTCATATGGCTCTACAAATTATCACTAGAGCACCAAATTTGTATCAATCCGCTGCTGAAAATAGTCCCCATCAAATCACAATTTCCTATTGTTGATAAAAACAGAGCAGCTTTTTGGGGAAATTACAGAAAATATTAGTATATATATATTTGTGTTTTTAAAAGTACCACAGACAGGAATAATTATTTTAGGTATTTTCATGTTATTTTTAGAGATATAAGAAATACTGAGAGGTGCAAAATGAACTCCTATGTTCACACCTGAGACAAAAAGGCTTCAACATTTGGTAAATCATGTCGGAGATGAAGTTTAATAATGAAAAACCCCTCACTTTGCTCCGGAGAGGAGGACCGCCTTGAACACAAAGTCTTTCTCGAAGGCAGGATCCCTGAACTTCACTCTGGAAAACAAGAAGACAAATCATTTCACAACGAGAACAAACCTTTACATTTTCAAAACCTGACGTCTGCTCTTCCTCACAGAGACCCTGAGTTTGTGGAGGATTATTCTGGTTGTCATTTTCAACCTGCTCGTCTTCCTCACCCTGTTATTTCCCCACATGCTTCTTCCTGACTGCCTTTTCTCCTCTAAATGTGTTATTCTAAAGAAAGGTGGCCGAAAAATAATCTGCTTTGGAGCGGCGCTGTAAATGTCTGCAGAACGGTAAAGCAGCGAATCACTGGGAAAATATACAGGACAGATATATATGAGATGGTTTGTTTACTTAAAGTATATGTATGTGTAATGTATACTAAGAATACTAAGTACTGTATACTGAGACCTGAATTTAGAAGATGTAAACAATGCATACACAAGGTTTTCTGTGTTTGTTTCCAACGTTTTTATATGCTTCAAAAACAGGTTATATTGAAAGAGAATGGATAGACAAAATAACAGGAAACACCTAGGCGTTACTGGGGAAGAGGACATTTTTTGTATAGATCTGACTAGAAGTGCATTTTGTAGTTCTTTTAGTTTTCACTTGAAAATCCAAATTCTGAAAAACATAAAAATGTATAATAAAAACTATAAAAAATAAATAAAATAATTTAAATAAATTTAAATTAAATAATAAATAAAATAAATAAAAATAAATAAAATTAAAAACTATAAAATAAATAAATAAAAATAATAAATAAAAATAAATAAAACTGAATAAAATGAATAAAATGAATAAACTAAATAAACTAAATAAAGATCATATTTAAGACCTTTCTTATTTTTTTTGATCATATTTAAGACTTTTTAAGGCCTTAAATTCTGATTATCAAATGAAGACTTTTTAAGACCCTGTGAAAACACATCTAAAAATATGTTTATCACTTCTGCCTTTAGACACTTTATGGGAGAGTTCTTACCGATGGCGCTGTTGTGTGCGATGTCTCGCAGCGTTGGGATGGGGGACGTCACTGGCCTGAAGAATAAATGTTAAATAAAAGTTAATAAGGAGGAGGAGTCGCCATGTTGGATCAGAGCATCAGAGTTTGTGTTAAAAACAGAACACGAGATCAAATGTGAGAATAATGCGTCCTTACTGATCTGGTAGAATAGGTTTGTCGTCAAGGTTTAATAAACCCTGGATCCCATGGCACAGCTCTGCAGGGATCTCAGTGTCCTTAACGAGGAAAATATGGAAGTTTTAATCAATTATAAATGAGGATTTTATTAAATGACCAGCAGAAAAAAATATATATATATTTCTCAATTTTTATTGACTTATTTTGTCCATAAAAAACCTCTTAACGTAAATATTAAGATAGAAATATATCAAAATATGATTTTCTTAATTGTTTTTGATATATTTAAGCATCTATATACACACACACACTTATGACCTACATAAATAAATACATTAATTATTAAGAAACTGCCAAAATAAAGTAAAATATGGAGTTTTTAATGATTTGAAGATGTAGATTTTTATATTGACTTATTTTGGACATCACATTTTTTCTTACGGTAAATAATAAATATTAAGATGTATAGAAATATATCAAAATATTAAATAATTTCCTGAATGTTTCGTATATATTTAAGCATCCATATACACTTATGACCTCATAAATAAATACAACTAATGATAAAAAGACTGCCAAAATAAAGTAAAATATGGAGATTTGTTCATTTTTGTAATTTATTCAGGCGTTTGGGGCTAAATTTGCCTCAAAGTCACTGATAATATGTACGTTCTCAATAAGATGAAGTCTTTCCATTCCGATATCTCTAATTGACGACGTTTCTTTCGTTTATTCGGTCATTATTGTCACTTTTTATACTCTTTAAAGTCCATTTTATTCAATGTTGAACTTGTTACAGCAGTGACTGTGCTGCAAATCTACTTCGTTCTTCGGGATGAAAGTCTGTAACGTCGTGCTTCTCTCTTCAGATGTGCTCATTAGGAAACTCTGAGTAAAATATGAGTCACAACAACAATTTGCTTTGGTTGCAAAATGCATAATACAAGAATAAATCCGACTCAGGCGACACCTGCTCAGCGTCAGAGACACATCTGCAGAGGAGTGATGCAGCAAGTTCGATTCACAGAAGATTATTATTTTTTATTATCATCACAGGCTGAGCAGCTGAGAGAGGAGAGATAGCTGCATAACAGTTAGAATATCCTTAAAAAATGTTGATTTAAAGATGCAATTAAATATACTCTGAGAAACTAGCTGCTAATTCATCAAATGTACTGTGAAGTTGTTGGTGGTTCAGCAATGGAGAATAACACTTGAGTTCAATCAAACTAAATACATATAATACCTATAAGTTCCTTCATTAGAAAGTTACTTAAGAGTAGCTCTCTAACTGTTTTCATAACCCAATCATCATTTTAACACATTTTCCTCTAAGAAAAAGCCAGAAAATGCTTTTCTTTCTTTTATAAATATGACGTTTTCCTGCTTTTCTCTTTGATGTTGAAGTTCTTTCAGTATTAAAAGTATGTAAGACATTAACGGTACGTCCACGCGGCAGCATAGCGTGCTTCAACGGAGACACTTCCATTCACTTTGAATGGGTGACGTCACGCTTTGCCGAACTGCATTGTGGTTCCGTCGCTCGCTTCAAAAGTTGAGAAGTTCAACTTTTGAAGCGTCGACGGAAGTCAGCCAATCGAATCATATGCCAGTACAAGCTCTAGCCAATCAAACTGTGCTTGTGTGTCCGGGCGGGAGATTAATGTGATTGGTTGTTGGTCGCGCTCCAGACACCGGCAAGCGTCAACGCACGCTGCCGTGGGACGTTCGTAAGACGTTTTTATTGGACTTTGAGAAAGTACGATAGACTTAAAAGTACACAATATTTCCATGAAAATACACAAGAAAGTACTTTTGAATATCTTGGTATACTGCTGTGATTGTGAGAAATCACCAAGACATCAATAAAGGTTTTAGCTTAATCTATAAAATGTGATGAAAAAATAACAGTATATCCTTCTGATATGTAGTAGAGTAGACGTATAAAGGAGCAACACTTTCAAAATAAACACAATCGTTATAAAAAGGGAAAGTTTCTCTATTCAGAAGTTTAGTTAAAATGAGAACTTAAGGTGTTGTTTCGTGAAGAGTCGTGTGTCGTTACCTCGTTAGATTCTGTGCGGTAGAGTTCGTGAATGAAGTCGAACAGCGGGTGAGATTTCCCGACAAACATCAGATCGCTGCCAAGACTGTTCCTCCTCTCTGCAAGAAGACATACATGTATATAGTAAATCAATGTAATCTGAATAATGTCGACTATAAATAACATGTTCTACCAATGTGCCATCTCATCTCTTCCACTGCCGTCTGTGTTTTAGATTGCAAACTTCATGACAGACGCTTGTTAAAACTTAAAAATCAATGACAATCATGAGGATAAAAGCTACGTTTCTGTCCAACACTAATCCCCTCAGCACATAAATACATTTAGTTATAGTCAGTTCATTTAAATAGTGTCTTTTTACTCACGTTCCTCAGTAGTGAGGTCGGGGTAAACGTCCGCCAGAGCCGCCCACAGTCTGCGTTCATCGACAAACGGCAACAAGGCCACTCCTTCAAAATAACAGCGCAGATACAGGAAGTTAAAGTGCCATCCAGTGAGAAACAAGCATGGAATATGAATGACAGTGCATGGGAAAAAGTGGACTATCTAGGGATGAATTCAAACATTTAAAAAAAACATTAGGTTTGTTTATATAAAAAAGGTACATTTCCACCACATCTGGGCCTCTCAAAGGTTGATTTAAAGAGAGTTATTTGGAGGGAAGCGACTCACCCTGCCAGGCGTATTTCTTGCCGTTCAGATCGATGGCAAAGTCGTCGGGGTAGAAGTCGATGATGGAAGAATCCTGAGTGAAAAAGAAGCGTTTAAATACAAAAGTAGGCTTTAAAAATACACATTTTAAGATGATTAAGTGGCAAAGAAAAATGCAACGATTCAGTCAAAACGCTCAGGGTTGTTTATTTCCTTGCAGATCTGTTGCAGGTTTTTATATGTGCTGATTCTCTGTCTGTTACTTTAGATGAAAATAAGGAGCCCCTCCCACGCCCCTCTGAGAGAGATTTGGTTAAAAAGAACTCAATGGTGCTCTAGGAGGAGATTCAGGTGATAGGGGGGGGGGGTTACTTGGTTGCTGATTGGCTAATGGTTACACAAGACAAACATCATTATGACATCATAAAGTGGCCAAAATCTGATCAGCTCATTTTCAGACAGGTTTTTATAGAAATGGATCAGGAGAAAAAGAGAGAGAATCTTTGTTCCTGAAACTTTCAGAGTCTCTTTACACAGAGGGGACACTGTTGATGTAGAAGAGACATGGAGAAGAGGGGACACATGTTGATGTAGAAGAGACATGGAGAAGAGGGGACACATGTTGATGTAAAAGAGACATGAAGAAGAGGGGACACATGTTGAGTAGAAGAGACAGAGGAAGAGGGGACACATGCTAATGTAGAAGAGACATGAAGAAGAGGGGACACATGTTGATGTAGAAGAGACATGAAGAAGAGGGGACACATGTTGATGTAGAAGAGACATGGAGAAGAGGGGACACATGTGATGTAGAAGAGACATGAAGAAGAGGGGACACATGTTGATGTAGAAGAGACATGAAGAAGAGGGGACACATGTTGATGTAGAAGAGGACATGAAGAAGAGGGGACACATGTTGATGTAGAAGAGACATGAGGAAGAGGGGACACATGCTGATGTAGAAGAGACATGAAGAAGAGGGGACACATGTTGATGTAGAAGAGACATGAGAAGAGGGGACACATGTGATGTAGAAGAGACATGAAGAAGAGGGGACACATGTTGATGTAGAAGAGACATGAAGAAGAGGGGACACATGTTGATGTAGAAGAGACATGAAGAAGAGGGGACACATGTTGATGTAGAAGAGACATGAGGAAGAGGGGACACATGTTGATGTAGAAGAGACATGAGGAAGAGGGGACACATGTTGATGTAGAAGAGACATGAGGAAGAGGGGAGACATGTTGATGTAGAAGAGACATGAAGAAGAGGGGACACATGTTGATGTAGAAGAGACATGGGAAGAGGGGACACATGTGATGTAGAAGAGACATGAGAAGAGGGGACACATGTTGATGTAGAAGAGACATGGAGAAGAGGGGACACATGTTGATGTAGAAGAGACATGAGAAGAGGGGACACATGCTGATGTAGAAGAGACATGAAGAGAGGGGACACATGTTGATGTAGAAGAGACATGAAGAAGAGGGGACACATGTTGATGTAGAAGAGACATGAGGAAGAGGGGACACATGTTGATGTAGAAGAGACATGAAGAAGAGGGGACACATGTTGATGTAGAAGAGACATGAGAAGAGGGGACACATGTTGATGTAGAAGAGACATGAGAAGAGGGGACACATGTTGATGTAGAAGAGACATGAAGAAGAGGGGACACATGTTGATGTAGAAGAGACATGAGAAGAGGGGACACATGCTGATGTAGAAGAGACATGAGGAAGAGGGGACACATGTTGATGTAGAAGAGACATGAAGAAGAGGGGACACATGTTGATGTAGAAGAGACATGAGAAGAGGGGACACATGTTGATGTAGAAGAGACATGAAGAAGAGGGGACACATGTTGATGTAGAAGAGACATGAGAAGAGGGGACACATGTTGATGTAGAAGAGACATGAGAGAGGGGACACATGTTGATGTAGAAGAGACATGAAGAAGAGGGGACACATGTTGATGTAGAAGAGACATGAGAAGAGGGGACACATGTTGATGTAGAAGAGACATGAGAAGAGGGGACACATGTTGATGTAGAAGAGACATGAAGAAGAGGGGACACATGTTGATGTAGAAGAGACATGAGGAAGAGGGGACACATGCTGATGTAGAAGAGACATGAAGAAGAGGGGACACATGTTGATGTAGAAGAGACATGAGAAGAGGGGACACATGTTGATGTAGAAGAGACATGAAGAAGAGGGGACACATGTTGATGTAGAAGAGACATGAGAAGAGGGGACACATGCTGATGTAGAAGAGACATGAAGAAGAGGGGACACATGTTGATGTAGAAGAGACATGAGAAGAGGGGACACATGTTGATGTAGAAGAGACATGGAGAAGTGGATTTTGCATAATAGGTCCCCTTTAAAATACGAGTGAACAACAATAAGCGTTGGTTTGTAAAAGGTCTCCTGCTCCTCTCTCTGGACTCACCGGGCTGCTCATCAAACTCCTCCATGTCGGGGGCAGGAAGTTACCGCTGGCTGCAGGAAAGACTCCCATCAGCTGCTCCAGGGCTTAAACTGCACAAAGAAAACAAGTCATTTACACTCAAGAGTTACAGCGTTAGGTTTTTATTCTAATAAGGATTATTCATAAGGAGGAAAAGAGAGAGGGTTGTATTTTCTGACACTTTGGAGTCTCCTGACACACCGGGGACATAGTTATGTATAAAAGACGTCAAAAAGTGCATTTTGCATGATAGGAGACCTTTAAGTCAGTTTTTCTAGGGGTCAATGGAAACATCAGCACACGTGAGTATCGTGATATTATGTTTGGTGTTACTGTATTGAGTCTGTGATCTTTTTATGTCTATTGAACATGCAAAAACAAAACTTGCAAAACAAGTAGTGACAATAATATTGGATGTTTCAGATTGTTTTAAATGCAAAAGCAGAACGCACTTTTTAAAATAGATGTAATGCATATGGAAGTGTGTGTTTTATATTTGTTGTTGTATTGCAATTTACATGATTGCATATCACCGATTCTTTCCAATACTTTTTAGAGTGTGATGAGATAAAAGAGCAGAGACAGAAAACAAAGAAGACGTTTTGTGTCTTTTTTTTTTTACCGGTTTAGTGTCCTTCTCGAAGTCGTCGAACATCCCTTTGATTTCTTTGAAGTCGGAGGCGAAGGGAGCGTAGTGGAACGGGAAGTACCACTTCCAGGAGGCGCAGCCCTGCAGAAACACACACACATCAACGTCACACACATTCAAGTTCTCTTTTCAACGTTCATTAGATGATACACTTTGGACAAAACATACCTACCAGGGTATATGCAGGAATCCTGAAGTCACATGTAAGACCTTTTAAGACCTTTTTAAGACCCTTTCCATACATTTAAAGACCTCATCGCCACTTGGAGTTTTAACCGGTTACCTTGGCGACACACTTTACCTCACATTGACTATATACAGTATTGATTGTCCTTCCTCCTTATCTTCCAACCATTTGGACGCAGACTTGCATTCCCCATAACGATGTTGTTTAACAACCGGCGTAAACGGACCTTCGCGCGCTATCAAGCAGTGAGCGTGCGATGTCCTGTTCAGATGACGTCACATCCAACGGGATGCCATAAATAAACTACACAGAATCACACTACACACCTACACAATGATTACATTCAGGCAGACTGTAGAATACAACCTCTTTGGACAAGTTATATACTTATTGAAAACAAGCTACAAAATGTAAACCTTGGGAAATGCCTTTTACTTTTGAATAGCCTTCATTTTCACTAAATTGATTTATCAACTTTTAATACTTTTTAAGATCCCGCGGACCCCCTGTTAACACCACAGAACACTTCTACCTGTGCACTTAACAAAAGCGGCAAATAACAATTATCTTAATAAAATATTGATCATTTACTATGAAGTCTATTACATAAATAACCGGAAAAATGCACATAGCTGTCTTAAAAATTGCATGATTTGTTCGAAATGTTAAAGTACCACTTCCAGACACACACTAGTCATAAGATGGTAAACTTTAGACAAAACATACCTAAAACCACAGAACAATTCTGACAGTGCAAATAACAATTATCTTAATAAAATATTGATTATTTGAATTGATTTACCATCAAGTCTATTGCATAAATGACCGGTTAAATTGCATGATTTGTTTGAAATTTTAAAGATGTATTAAATGACCACTTCCGGCAGGGAGGCGCAAAGTTTCATTACTAGTCATAACATGATCAACTTTAGACAAAACATACCTATAAGCACAAACAGAACAATTCTACCTGTGTAATTAACAAATATTGATTGTTTTAATTGAGTTACTATGAAGTCCATTACATAAATAACCGGGGAAATGCGCATAGCTGTCTTTAAATTGCATGATTTGTTCAATAGCTTAAAGTTCATTTATAAAAGAACACCTGAAAATAGCAAAAATTCCAAAACCACCATCTTCAAATTGTAAGTTTTTTTCTCATACAATTTAAAGATTTTAATTCATTACATAAACGTCCGAAAACAGAAACAACTCCCTACAACCGTTCCTGTTTTATTCAATAGTTTAAAGACTTGTATTTCTTTAAATTATATCCTAAAATACCCAATTTAAAGATAGTATAACAATGAGCAAAATCCTCACATTTGATTGGAGGGTAAGTTGGTTAGTTATTTAGGCATTTCTGTTGTCATTTCTAAGACTTATTAAATGATAATTATTCACATTTTATAAGATATTTGTTCCTTGTGATTCGTTGCTTTTCTCTTTGTGATTCGGAACATTTTAAAGTACTGGACTTGTGCTATTTCCCGACTGACTAAATGAGATAAAAGCACAAAAGACAGTCTGTTGAGAAAAAGGGCAAAGAAAAGCTTTATTCATTTTATTTCCTAAGTTTCCCCGCAGCACAAAGCTTAAAATCCAGTGTGATCAGACCAACGTGGACACGCTGACATTTAAATACCTCCAGCAGGAATCCTGATCAGAACATTTGTTTAAACTGTATAAAAGCAAAATGTCTTTCTCACTACAGTGTGTGTGGTGTGTCTTTCTCACTACAGTGTGTGGAGTGTCTTTCTCACTACAGTGTGTGGTGTGTCTTTCTCACTACAGTGGTGTGGTGTGTCTTTTCACTACAGTGTGTGTGGTGTGTCTTTCTCACTACAGTGTGTGTGTGTGTCTTTCTTACTACAGTGTGTGTGGTGTGTCTTTCTTACTACAGTGTGTGTGGTGTGTCTTTCTCACTACAGTGTGTGTGGTGTGTCTTTCTCACTACAGTGTGTGTGGTGTGTCTTTCTCACTACAGTGTGTGTGGTGTGTCTTTCTTACTACAGTGTGTGTGGTGTGTCTTTCTCACTACAGTGTGTGTGGTGTGTCTTTCTTACTACAGTGTGTGTGGTGTGTCTTTCTCACTACAGTGTGTGTGGTGTCTTTCTTACCACAGTGTGTGTGGTGTCTTTCTCACTACAGTGTGTTGTGTCTTTCTTACTACAGTGTGTGTGGTGTGTCTTTCTCACTACAGTGTATGTGGTGTGTCTTTCTCACTACAGTGTATGTGGTGTGTCTTTCTCACTACAGTGTGTGTGGTGTGTCTTTCTCACTACAGTGTGTGTGGTGTGTCTTTCTCACTACAGTGTATGTGGTGTGTCTTTCTCACTACAGTGTGTGTGGTGTGTCTTTCTCACTACAGTGTGTTGTGTGTCTTTCTTACTACAGTGTATGTGGTGTGTCTTTCTCACTACAGTGTGTGTGGTGTGTCTTTCTTACTACAGTGTGTGTGGTGTGTCTTTCTTACTACAGTGTGTGTGGTGTGTCTTTCTCACTACAGTGTGTGTGGTGTGTCTTTCTCACTACAGTGTGTGTGTGGTGTGTCTTTCTCACTAGAGTGTGTGGTGTGTGTCTTTCTCACTACAGTGTGTGTGGTGTGTCTTTCTCACTACAGTGTGTGTGGTGTGTCTTTCTTACTACAGTGTGTGTGGTGTGTCTTTCTTACTACAGTGTGTGTGGTGTGTCTTTCTTACTAGTGTGTGTGGTGTGTCTTTCTTTCTCACTACAGTGTGTGTGGTGTGTCTTTCTCACTACAGTGTGTGTGGTGTGTCTTTCTTTCTCACTACAGTGTGTGTGGTGTGTCTTTCTCACTACAGTGTGTGTGGTGTGTCTTTCTTACTACAGTGTGTGTGGTGTGTCTTTCTTACTACAGTGTGTGTGGTGTGTCTTTCTTACTACAGTGTGTGTGGTGTCTTTCTTACTACAGTGTGTGTGGTGTGTCTTTCTTTCTCACTACAGTGTGTGTGGTGTGTCTTTCTCACTACAGTGTGTGTGGTGTTTCTCACTACAGTGTGTGTGGTGTGTCTTTCTCACTACAGTGTGTGTGGTGTTTCTCACTACAGTGTGTGTGGTGTGTCTTTCTTACTACAGTGTGTGTGGTGTGTCTTTCTTACTACAGTGTGTGTGGTGTCTTTCTCACTACACTGTGTGTGGTGTGTCTTTCTTTCTCATACAGTGTGTGTGGTGTGTCTTTCTCACTACAGTGTGTGTGGTGTTTCTCACTACAGTGTGTGTGGTGTGTCTTTCTCACTACAGTGTGTGTGGTGTTTCTCACTACAGTGTGTGTGGTGTGTCTTTCTTACTACAGTGTGTGTGTGTCTTTCTCACTACAGTGTGTGTGGAGTGTCTTTCTTACTACAGTGTGTGTGGAGTGTCTTTCTTACTACAGTGTGTGTGGAGTGTCTTTCTTACTACAGTGTGTGTGGAGTGTCTTTCTTACTACAGTGTGTGTGGTGTGTCTTTCTCACTACAGTGTGTGGTGTGTCTTTCTTACTACAGTGTGTGTGGTGTGTTTAATAATTTTTAATAGCCTTAATTTTTGCTAAATTGATTGATCAACTTTGAATACTTTTTAATACCCAGCGGACACCCTGTGATAATAAAAATATATTAAAATGGTTTTACTGTAAAGGAATACAGTATTAAAGTATCTCTGTGTGTTGAGAAGACAGCACGTCCTCCACCACCTGCTGAGAGCCTCTTGCATCGGGATTAATTCCCTCCTCAGCTCGGTGTATCAGACGTGTTTATGTGGGAGTGAAGAAGAGGAGGAAGAGGAGCGGTGAAAATGAAACCCTGCAGATGAAGCGTTTGGACCACTTATCCTTCATGAACAAACGCGACCTTCACTTCCCGCGATGCACCTCTGAGAAAAGCAGACCCTCTCTGTGAGATAAACCCGGCGCTCTATTATCAAAGATGCTCATTCAGATGATAATACGGGACGTTAGCATGAGAAAGGGTCTCACTTTTTAATAATCGCACAGATCATTTATGGTAATGCCAACACATGTTTTGTCTCCGGGAGAAATTCATTCGTGACCTTGTTCAGTGGGGTCAAAGGCCATAGAGCACGAACAATAATAAATACATATATACACCGCCCTGTTTCATACAGCTGAGAGGAGGAGAAAAGCTTAGCATTTCATGATCAAATATAACTTTTTTTAAAGAAATACAGCCAACATAAAGGCACAGAAACTAAGGGCTGATGTTGGGATGTTTATAAGATAATTGGAATTAAATAGGAAACGGAAAATCAATTAACAGGCCTGGCCGTGTTGGTTAGAAAAGTCTTTTAATTTTTATAAAATAAATTAATTCATTAAATAGGGGGTTTTGTTTTGCTTCTAAACATGTTTGATATTTTTTAAACAGATTAATGTGTGAGCAGCCCCAAATAAATAAATCCCTCAGAGTTTTTACAGCTTTTATAGAAAACTGAGTGTCTGCAGGAGACAGTCATCAGAGTTTAACCTGTTGAGCCTGTTTTTCAGGTTTCAGGCTCGAAAATGACATTTCCAGAACAAATGACCATATCTTCACTTCTAAAAGGGGTACATTAATAATCTTTTTCTCAAAGCAATGATAAACGTGTGAATGGATGTAGAAGAGTCAGAATCAATATAGATTTTTTTTATTTTAAGTAAATTCAGATTGAACACAGTAAAAAAAAAAAAAAATTATAGTGTCCGTCCAAAAATAAACCATTACTTATAGTGAAACCACCCTTGAATGATGGGATGGTAGACTGAAAGCTTTAGGAATCCAAACTATAACATATAATAAGTACCCTGTATCAAGATTGATGCAAAACAAGTGGAATTTTACCTTTTCAGAGAGATTTAGCACACAAAAACACTTCTGGGGTCATTTGGGTGGATTTGCCATATGGCCCCCCATCGGTCGATTTTGATGATTGACACCTCTTTTTAACCGTTAGAGCCAATGAATCGAGGGGAAGTTCCTAAAATCCATCTAAACATTACCCATTGGTGAATTAGTGCTGCGCAGCCAGAATGCCCCGGAAACCGGAAGCTGTCATACACTCTCGGAGCAGCTATATATGAAATCTCCGTTATTGACATAAAAATGGAATTATGGATTATCAATAATTGTTTCAACGTGACAGACACATTGGATTAACCTGGATTAACCCTCAGCAGCGTTTTTATCGTTTTTAATGCTATTGAACACGACTTTTGATCAGAAACAACAAAAGGTAAGACAAAGTCCCGTTTTTGCTACCTAAAGCTACGTTGTGTGATGTCTGGGTTTGTTTCCCCTGTCGCGAGTTTTGATCGCCCAGTGATGATACTAATATTTCTAGAATCTGTGGAATCTCAGCTTGCTAATCGATATCTTGTTTGTGCGATCCGATAAGTAATAAGGGTATTTTACCGTGAGTTCTGTGCTAAGTGCGTTAGCATTTTTCGCTCGGGGTAATTCAGAGCCTTTGTTATTACCCTTGTGTTTCGTTTAGCTAAAAACGGTTAATATTGTCTGATAGCCGAGTTTCTTCCCGTTAAGTGGGTATGACACATTCATAGTTTGTTAAATGTTAAGAAGCCCTCAGACGCTGTTTCTTGCAAGATGTTGCGTTTTGCCCAGCTGTGATCAGCGCAGTCAGCTCGTCTTCGCGGCGCTCGGGTCGAGTCGTCTCTCCTCGTGGATCCGGGTCGACCCCGGCAGAACGCCGAGTCGATGACATCACCACGAGGAGAGGCCCCGCCCCCAGAACGAGAGCGGGGAGGTGACTGCGACAAGATGGCCACTCAGCGAATGGATAAACAGCTTCATCATTTCACAGATCTGAGCTCAAGTAAATTAACTACAAATGATGATAAAATCGGCCGAATGAATGATCTAAATGTTTCAATTATTTAAAATATAAACCGCATCTATACCGTCCTGTTTTATAGCAGCTGATAGGAGGAGAAAAGCTAACCATGTTATATCAAATATGTTAAAATGTAACTTTAAAAAAAGGAATAAAGCCAACTTAATGGCACAGCAAAGAAAAATAATTTTGTACACAAAAACTTTAAATAAATTTGAAGATGCTGTTATTCACCCATTTTTATTAATTAGAAAACTTATTATATATTATTTTAAAACCAATTAGTTAAGTAGTTTTGCTGCTATACGTGGTTTACCTTTTGAAAGAAATCTGTATAAGATGACACTTTGATTCAATCTAAAAGAAAATCCAATAGTCACTTTAAAAGCTTTTCTAAATGTTGGGGAAATAAATACATCCAGCCGTCTTATCTTGCTTTCTTTATGTAGTTTACATTTTAAAATAAACTACAAATATATGCGTGAACCGTCCCAAACAAAACCCCTCCTCCCTCGGGGGGTTTCACACCTAAAACCTGACATTCTGGCTCTTTCTGTATTTGGGATAAACCCGTCTCTGGTGATTTAGCGATGTGTGCGTGACCACCATCCCTCTCTCTGAATTAATGGATTCCTGCAGAGCGGCCCCCTGAGAGTCGCATATAGACAACTCACAATCAGCACAAATCCCCCCCCCCCGGACCCTCTTATTACCCGACGCTGATGACTTCATTTCAAGCTAAAGATCAATATTTTACAACAATAGAAATGATTTAGGGTTTAATCACACTGCAAACAATAGAGAGCAGATAGCGAGGTCTCTGCTGTTTGTCCAGACACTCCACAGTAAGCAGTTCTTGACTTTAAAACAGGATCATAAAAAAACCTGTCACTCCAGCCCTGATCCCCCGTTAGCATCTTGGGACAGAACGAGTGAGTATCCTGAGATGAGTAGCTTCAATTGAACACTAACTGGGAAATAAATAATTATTATATATTGGCTTTTAAATCACTCATTCGTGAGAATTTGGAAAATAATTTTAGTTGTAAGTTTTGTGACTAAATCATGGTTTTGTGACAGCTCCATTTAAAAAATAGCTAAATAACAGATTTAATAAATTAAATGCTTAAAATATTTGTATAAATTAAATCTACCACGGGCCGGATTTGACCCGCGGGCCTTGAGATTGACATATGTGCTTTAGTGTGAGTAGTTGCTGTAGAGACATTTGCTTCTGTGTCTCTTCAATCAATCAATGTTTATTTATATAGCCCAATATCACAAATGTTACATTTGTCTCAGTGGACTTCAGTTTGTACAGAATATCAGTATGACAATACGACACCCTCTGTCCTTAGACCCTCACCCTCTTGATCATTAAAGTCTTTTTGACGAGTTCATTGCCAGTGTTTATATATAATATGCACAGTGTTACCGGATAGTAGTGATTAAAGACTCTTTGACCAATGTTCTGAGTGTTACCTGGTAGTAGTGATTAAAGACTCTTTGACCAATGTTTCGAGTGTTACCGGATAGTAGTGATTAAAGACTCTTTGACCAATGTTTGAGTGTTACCTGGTAGTAGTGATTAAAGACTCTTTGACCAATGTCTGAGTGTTACCTGGTAGTAGTGATTAAAGACTCTTTGACCAATGTTCTGAGTGTTACCTGGTAGTAGTGATTAAAGACTCTTTGACCAATGTTCTGAGTGTTACCTGGTAGTAGTGATTAAAGACTCTTTGACCAATGTTCTGAGTGTTACCTGGTAGTAGTGATTAAAGACTCTTTGACCAATGTTCTGAGTGTTACCTGGTAGTAGTGATTAAGACTCTTTGACCAATGTTTTGAGTGTTACCGGATAGTAGTGATTAAAGACTCTTTGACCAATGTTTGAGTGTTACCTGGTAGTAGTGATTAAAGACTCTTTGACCAATGTTCTGAGTGTTACCTGGTAGTAGTGATTAAAGACTCTTTGACCAATGTTCTGAGTGTTACCTGGTAGTAGTGATTAAAGACTATTTGACCAATGTTTTGAGTGTTACCTGGTAGTAGTGATTAAAGACTCTTTGACCAATGTTCTGAGTGTTACCTGGTAGTGGGGCTGGGCGATTTGGCCTAAAAATTAAATCTCTATTTTTTTCTAACTAATGGACAATTTTCGATTTAAACCTCGATTTTTAGCACAAACCAGTGGGAGGGGGACGGTTACAGTGTTAAATTATTTTATGCATGTGTTTCTCTTTAACACATACTGTAGCCTAGTGTGTCCACAGGAACACACGCATACATATTATCTTACACATTATGATAGTCTAACACTTCTTAATTAAGCTTAATTCTGTTTGACAAAGAAAATAAAATGTTTCACACTGTAGGTATAATTTAATTAATGTGTACATTAAACGATAAGCCTACACACACGCACTAGTATTACATTATTTATGCACTTATGGCAACTATGCATAACTGTATCAAGGCTCCAGACTTTTTTACTGAATAGATAGGTTGTCTCGCATTTCCCCTCCCCCACACTAAAGCAAAGTGAAATAAATC
The DNA here is from genome assembly GCA_011823955.1 of Dissostichus mawsoni. Lineage (NCBI taxonomy): Eukaryota > Metazoa > Chordata > Actinopteri > Perciformes > Nototheniidae > Dissostichus > Dissostichus mawsoni. The sequence continues at coordinate 26,280,363 of JAAKFY010000011.1, forward strand.
GCAGTTCCTGGCTGAAAGAGCGTGCCAGATGAAAACAGCTTCAACAAAGTAACGCATGCATTTTATTGTCAGTAACGGGAACGGCGTTGTAACGATGGAAACAGTAATTAGTTAGATTACTCGTTACTAAAAAAAATAATGCCGTTAGTAACGCTGTTTATTTGTAACGCAGTTATTCCCATCACTGAACCTAATATGCAACTGCATCAATCCATTCAATTCGTTTTTATACATACATGTAGCACTTTGTTATGCATTGTGTAGCCACCTACTGATCGCATTGTGAAGTCTGTGTCCAAAGCATTGGAGGTTGGGCCACTCAGTCAGTCTGTGTTCGTGGACATTTTTATGGTACGTCTGTCGGTGGCGCGGTGAAAGTGATTGTAGTAGGCTATGTGGCTGAGTTTTGCGCGCGTTCTGGAAAGTGAGAGAGTGCCTGGAAATCTCCGCTTTGCTTCCCACACTGCAGTTCGGCGAAAAGCGAGGGAACGTGACGTCACCCCATTCAAAGTGAATGGGCAGACGCGTTGGAAGCTGTTTTTGAAGCAGGAGACGCTGTAGTGTGGACGGGCCGTAAGCTACTGCGGAGTCCCTTAAAGCAAAACAAATCTGCAGAGTCTAGAAATGTTTTTAAATCGCGATTTTTCGGTTCAGCCATTTCACAAACCGTAGGAAAGTAAAAATGCAAATTAATCGTTTGAACCGAAAAAATCGCCCAGCCCTACCTGGTAGTAGTGATTAAAGACTCTTTGACCAATGTCTTGAGTGTTACCTGGTAGTAGTGATTAAAGACTCTTTGACCAATGTCTTGAGTGTTACCTGGTAGTAGTGATTAAAGACTCTTTGACCAATGTTCTGAGTGTTACCTGGTAGTAGTGATTAAAGACTATTTGACCAATGTTCTGAGTGTTACCTGGTAGTAGTGATTAAAGACTCTTTGACCAATGTTCTGAGTGTTACCTGGTAGTAGTGATTAAAGACTCTTTGACCAATGTTCTGAGTGTTACCTGGTAGTAGTATCTCAGCACCCAGCAGAGTCCCTCCACGTACGACCGCACCACTTTCTGCCTGAAGTCGTCGTCCGTCGCCTCCACGTCAAACTTCGTCTTGTAGTACCTCTGCCTCCAGCCGTCCTCCCACAACCTGCAGGATTAAAGAGGAATATATATAGGATTGCGAGTATGTACTTCTCCTACTTTTTAAACTTGTGTAAAAGAACTTAGTGACCTTACAACACTGCAAATGAATGCCACTTACTTAGGGGAAAATCTTGCGAGGTGAAGGTTGAAATAAAGTGGGAAAAAAGGGCGTTTTTGATTTGGTTTTTATTTAAATGTTTTATAAGTGCCACCCTTTTTTATTTTATTGTTATTTGCTTGTAAAGTAAAGCATTCTATGATTTTATTCTCTGTATAGGGGTTTCACAGCGATCATTTTACAAAAGAAAACTATAAATAAATATGCAACGTTTTATTATTTAAAACTAAAAATCTAATAAAAACCTTTTTATATATATTTTATTTGCCTGTAAAGCTCCTTTGATCACTGGGAAGAGCGCTCTATGTCATGCATTATTGTTTTTATTAATATAATGATAATAGGGTTTCACAACAAGACCAGGATTCAACACAAGACCCTTTACCTAAAACTGTAAATAAAGTGTTTTGATTTGGTTGTTTTTTTTAAATGCTGCATCATCGTCTCCTTACACAGTACTTAGCTTCTGATGCATCACACTGCTCTCTTTGGATTCAAGAGAGTGGATTAAACCTCATTTTCTCCATAACTTCTGTTGTTTGTGACCTTGAGGTATAAATGTATTCAACACTAAAGTGTACGTGACGTGTTGGATGAGTCGATCTCATGTTTGTAGATGCACCTAAACGATGCATTTGCTTATTAAAACGAAGCTCTGAGCATGTATAGGCTGAAATAAAATGTGCATTAACTTCCTCCCCGCTGCAGGAACAGTGTAATGGCTTTGACTTCTGGGTAGATTTGTGTTGTGCACACATAATGAAATACGGCGGTGTGTGTGTGTGTGTGTGTGTGTGTGTGTGGTGTGTGTGTGTGTGTGTGTGTGTGTGTGTGTGTGTGTGGATCCTCAGAGAGCGGCTCTTGAGAGAAAAAGCCTCCATGAATACCAATTCAGCCCGACGGATTTAGCAGCTTTGAGGAGAGCGTCAGAGGAATTTACCGGAATATTCTTCTCTGCACAGATTAATCACGTGCGGAGGCAAGTGGGAGCTGTTCAGCAGAGGTGGGTGTGTGTGGTGTGTGTGGAGATAAACAGCTCGTTCTGCAGCACACTGTGGAATTAATGAGTGAATCGCTCTAGTTGTGTTTTCTTAAGTGCGAGAAGCAGGACTTTTTTTTGGCACATATTCTACGGTTATATTTCCAATATCCTCGCTATGTTGTTGAAAAACCCACTTTTATATTGAAATGCATAGTGGATAGATCAGACAATTAACTTGTCTAAATTGTAGCAAATTAACAGCAAAAAATACCCAACAATTCCCTAGTTTTACCTTTTCAATTGTGAGGATCATTAGGATTTAGTCCCTCATAATCAGAAAGTAATATGTGGAGATTATCCTGCTGAACTAAACGTGTAAGTATCATGAAAGTTTGATCGCCACAGAGAATATTTTCTGCAATAATCCAAAATCACATGGAGAAATCCCATTAGCCGCGTTCACACCAAGTACTTTGCCGTACTTAGTTCCCAGCACTTAGTTCCCAGCACTTAATTCCCCATGGAACTAAGAGCCGATCGCATTCACACCGGAATAAGTTCCCTGAGGGAAGATTACGCAAATGAGCCGCTGACGTCACTTCGTCTTCTTCTGCTTTGGGTTTACTGGCAGGCCGCAAACAACTTCACGGCGTATACTGCCACCCGAAGTTCCCGGCCGGAAGTCCCCGGAGTTGGGGACCTTCCGAGTAAATCGCCAGAACGCCGACACCTCATCTCCACCGCTCCCATGTTTTCTTTTGTGTTGCCATAAGTTAGTCTCTCTGCGTTTGTGCGCTGGGCTAATGCTAATGCTAATAATGCTAATGCGAGGATAATAAAATGGCGGCTCTATAAAACATTTCAGAGTTTTACGGGGCGTGGTTTGCAATTCGCCCAGCCAATCAGAACTGGGGCACTTTTTTCCCCCAGGAGACTACCACCTCTCAGCAGGCACTAAAAATGGGGGTAAAAGTTCCCGGCACTAAGTACTCTTTTTGGTGTGAACGCGACATAAGGGGTACTAACGGAACTAAATGGGAAAAGTACGGGGAAAAGTACTCCGGTGTGAACGCGCCTATTGGCTTTTAGTCGAGGGAACCAGTGAGATGCTGCCTTCAGGGTCCAACACAGAAATACGACATGACATTACTGTGAGTGTTAATTTAAGATGTGTTTACCTGACGTCGTCTTCGGGCTCCGGCTCGCTGTCGCTGTCGTCAGCTTTCCTCTTGACCCCGCGGCCGTCTGTGCTGCCGCTCGGCCCTGCAGACTGGGGAGGAAAACAAAAACATACATATCAGAAAACCAACTCATTGCTTTTAGAAAACAGTGAAAAAAACAGCAGAAAATATATGAAAAACATGCAATTAATGACTCACTAATTATGCCATAAAAATTTCCAGGGATTTTTTTGCACTTTTGCTTCAAAGTGAGTATTTTTATATTTAAATGCGTTGTATGAGAGTCAGAAAACCAACTGATTTCCTATAGAAAAAACAGTCAGAAGAATGGCAGAAAATTATGAAAAACGTGCATTAAAATGACTTAAAACTCAAGATTATGACATAAAAAATAGTATCGTTTTGTCCATTTAACAGAACAAATACTAAATATAGTCAGTTTGTTAATTTTACATAAAATTAAAAGCAGTAAACCCTGAAAACTGAGCACCTGAAACCAAGGTTTTTTTGCATTTTTGCTTTAAAAAGTGACTATTTTTATGTTTAAATGCGTTGTATGAGAGTCAGAAAACAAACTGATTTCCTATAGAACACAGTGAGAAATAAATGGCAGAAAATTGCGAAAAACGTGCATTAAAAACTCAAGATTATGACATAATATAAATATATAGTAAATATAATAGTTTATTAACTTTAAAGAAGAAAAACAGTAAATCCTGAAAACTGAAATTTAGGATTCTTTGCGTTTTTGCTTTAAAAAGTGACTATTTTTGTGTTTAAATGCGTTGTTTGAGTGTCTCACTGATTTCTTAACTAATCATTGAAACTCTAAACATTTCCTCTTTGGCAACAAAAAACAACTAATATCGCATTAAAAGCTGTTAAAACGAACCTAAATGCTCTTAAATGTAACATAAAATGATATTTTAAATTATAGTTACATGGTTTTCTGTACCATGTAACATAATAAAACCACTTGGATGATTATAAAAAAAAAACTATTTTTCTCTGCACTGAAATCCTTTGCGTTTAAGGAAAACTGATGGAAGCAATAAAATAAAATATAAAATCGCCACCATAGCTACGCAGCCTTCCTCCTTTGTGAAGCCTTTGTGCTCTCGTTCATTCATGTGCTAATGTTCGTCTGGCTATTGCTGCTCGATATGTAAAGCTTTACATCGGCAGGACATTGAACAGCTCCGGGGGTAAATTGAAAGTCATGACCATGAAAGGAAGCATAAAAACGACGTCCACATTTTTAAAAACACGTTACCTGCCATCAGCCACAATTTAACTTCAAATATGCACTGGCGTCAAAAAGAAAATGAATGAGTGTCACATTTTCACAATTCTTCAAGGATTTGATTTTAACAGGTTGTTTAACGAAGAATGGCTTTTGATTTTGGGTCATATTGTACTTGATAGAAGACCTTTAAGAGCTATTATATGACATAAATACAGAATGCATTGTTCCATTATGTATATCCAGCAGAAATACAGTGAGGTATACAAGTGGATGTCTGCGCACCTCTCTCAAATGTGGATGAATAAACGTGTGTAAAACCAAAGGTGGATGATTTGCAGATTGCGAGGTGTCGTAAAAAGTTAAAATATGCAGTCAAATATTCAGAAGACACAGATGATAACACTTAGTATGGCCTTTAATCAAACTAAATCCTCCATATGCTGATTCATTTTATCAAAATGATTGCTAGAAATGTATTATTTTCTGCCTGGAAACACCCAAAATGAAGGGTTTTGTACTTAAAAACCTCACCTAATGATGGCACAAGTATATAAGTTGATAGAAATATCAAAAAGGGGTTTAAAAAAAATCATTAAATTGGCAATTTATAGAGGACTTACATTGCCACCGTTCTTCATCGAGGCCTTAAGGGACTGAGCGGCATCCTGGAGGAACATAAACGGATTAAAAAAATCAGTTTCATGGCTGCACCGCTGAGTCATGAACATGTTTTTTTATTAAATGTCCTTCCCTCTCCGACTTAAACATATAAATCTACTTTATGTTTGATTGTAAAAGATTTTTTTTAAATTATTTTAGCGGTGGTGACGTGAAGTCATGTGACCGTGCTGTAGTTCCTTTATAGCTCAACATTAGCCACCTTTAGCTTAGCGGTGGTGACGTGAAGTCATGTGACCGTGCTGTAGTTCCTTTATAGCTCAACATTAGCCACCTTTAGCTTAGCGGTGGTGACGTGAAGTCATGTGAGCGTGCTGTAGTTCCTTTATAGCCCAACATTAGCCACCTTTAGCTTAGCGGTGGTGACGTGAAGTCATGTGACCGTGCTGTAGTTCCTTTATAGCCCAACATTAGCCACCTTTAGCTTAGCGGTGGTGACGTGAAGTCATGTGACCGTGCTGTAGTTCCTTTATAGCCCAACATTAGCCACCTTTAGCTTAGCGGTGGTGACGTGAAGTCATGTGACCGTGCTGTAGTTCCTTTATAGCCCAACATTAGCCACCTTTAGCTTAGCGGTGGTGACGTGAAGTCATGTGACCGTGCTGTAGTTATACTATTATTTTGTCTTATTTTTTTGTAAGTTATTATAGTGTTCTTAAAATAGTTTGCCATCTGTGTTTTTTTTTACTTTTATGTATGCATCATGACACCAAGTCAAATTCCTCGTACGTGTCAACCTACCTGGTGATAAACCCGTACACACAATCACCACATCACTCTATAAACAACTTGTGTTACCTGTGATATCTTGTAACAGTTACTTTATCTTAAAAACATTTTGTACTGTTCATTTTGTATTCTATTTTGTCTTGATTTTGTAAATCGTGTGAATCCTCTTTTTAACCCTGTAAACGCCTGAATTTCCCCAAGGGGATAATAAAGTTCCATCTCATCTTATCTTACCTTGTTGGATTGCATCCTCATGTCGAAGGCCTGGTGCCGGGCGTTGTTTACAGCGTCGGGTTTGTCTCTCCTCCCCAGAGCCTGAGGAGCGAACTGACCCGAGGTCATGTGGGCCGGACCCCGCTCATTCTGAGGGAAAACAGAGGAAGAACAAGGGTCAGCAAATATATACCTTTAGGATCGTTGAGTGTGTTAGGGATGATAAGATAAGACTTTATTTATCCCGGAAGATATTGTTGTGCCAGAGTTACAAAAATACAATAAACAAAGCAGCATAATAATAAAACTGTACACCAACAGTGGATCAAAAAGAGCTATTAAATAACCACAAGAAACGTGATGACAGCTACATCTTAAAAATGTAACTGTGTCTTAGAAGAATGGGAGTCATGTCATTCAACCAAACAGCTCTCTCCGACCCACTTCCCATTCAGGTTTGAAATCTGCCCGTTTTATGTTAGAGAATGGAGATTATGGGAGGATGGAAGGCGCAACTGGTTGGACAGACTGGGACAGACGGCGTGCAGCAAGGCGTTACAACCGCAACTACAAAATAACCTGTCGCTGATGATCAAACTAAAGGCGCATTTCCACTGCAGCGCGGTTTAAGCGTGCCGTGCCAAACCCGCCCGTTTTTGGTTGCGTTTCCACTAGGCGTAGTTCCGGCTAACGGGTACCGTTTCACATTTTTTCTGGCTCTCCAAAATTGTGGTTCTTTCCGGGACAACAACCGGGCTGAGTATGCTAAACTAGTGAGAGAATCGCTGGCAACTACAACAAAATGAACATATTTGACCGTGATTTAATTTAATACACGTTTCAAAATGATGCCGAAGTAACAACATACTGATACCGGTTAGTAAAAACCATGAATTAATGCTTTGACAAGTCTGCAGACAGACGGCAGGAGAAACACCTTTTAAAATGCGTGTTTTCTGAATGGAGATCGGCTAAGCTAATGCAGTATATGCTCCGACCGTCCACACTCACAACAACGGCCTACAGACATAAATAAACCAGCGACTGTATTCACCATGACAGACAGTCTGTGGTTTGTACTTGTTTAACTTTTGTCTAGTTTCTGAACAGATATGAGGAGCTGTGAGCTTGAGTGCTAACGGCTGATGTTGGTTTTTGTGCTATTTCTTAATGACTGAGTGATGAAATCCTTTGAGTGTCAATACAGAGCAACTTTAAACATGCTTGAATGAGATCTACATGTCTATTAATACTGGAGTTTCTGTTCTAGATGCCCGATGTTATATTAAGAACCTCAAGACTGAAAACAATCTGGGAAGAAACACTTGAGGTATGAAGCCTGTACACTGAAAATATTTGAATTACAGAATGAAAAATGACAAGTTTATTATCACCAATGGGACAATAAGGGGAGGAGTCATTTTGAAAGACTTTGGAAACACCAGAAAATGAGCAATTAAACTTGAACATGAGCTCTAAATTCCCATTAATACTGGAGTTTCTGTTCGAGATGCTCCCTTTTATAAACTTAATCAGGTAAGAAATGCCAGCTTCATCTTCATCGCTTTACTCACCTTCATCCTCTTCTTCTTCTCTTTCATTCTTCTCTTGAAGCCTTCCTAAAAAGAGGAAAGTGTGAATCACAGAAAGCAATTAATAAAAGGTTATAATAGAAACATATATACTACTGCTGTGGTGTATCATGTGATCTATTTGCGATGTATGTCTTTTAGTGTTGTATTCTTTATAAACCTCAGTTTTAGTACTTATAACCTGCAAATATAGTTTTCCAGTACTTTATTTTGAGAGATATAATCCAAAAGACATGTAGTAATAACACAGGAAGCCTTACTGGAACTTTAAATACTCTTAAGTATGCAACATTCTGAGATATCTTGTTTCAACAGTTACTTTAAAAACATTTTTAAATGATTATTATAGTTCAGGAACTATGATACAAAGGTGTGTTACTATGCTAAAAACAAGGGTATATAGGCCTATCATAAGAGTCGTGATAAAGCCTGAAACTCCAATATATTTAGCTTATTAATTATTTGATGTTTTCTGAGCTTGGTGTGTAATGCTCGCTGTGAAAAGCTGCAGAATCTTACGTCGTCCTCTTTGCGTTTCTTGAAGATATTGTCCTCTGCGACGCCGACCGCCTGCATGATCAGCTCACTCACTCGCTCCAGATCCACATAGCCGTTGTGTGTAACGTATCCCTACACACACACACAGGTTAGTACCAGAGATGGCAAAAGTACACACATCCTTTACTGAAGTAGAAGTACAGATACTCGTGATTAGAAATACTCTGGTAAAAGTAGAAGTACTGACTAAACTTCTTTACTCAAGTAAAAGTAAAGAAGTATGGGCTTTGAAATGTACTTCAGTAAAAAGTACCCATAACTAGCAGCTGTTTTAAAGAGTACCTGACCTCCCTTTATATTAATAGAACAATAATGTCATTGTTAGCTAATGAATGTTTCCATGCTGAACAACGGCAACATGACAACGTTTTCATTGGTCCCTCTTCTTTAGAGAAGACCAGGAAATGATGGATACACGGATTGTGTTCAAATCAATAGGCACGCAATGATTCTAAATAATATGATCACGCCACCAAACACACATTCAGACTAAAGGAACCAGCCTGTTTGGAACATGGAAGAAGTAGAAAGTTCAGGTATTTGGGTTCAACATGTAAGAAGTAGAAAGTACAGGTATTTGGGTTCAACATGTAAGAAGTAGAAAGTTCAGGTATTTGGGTTCAACATGTAAGAAGTAGAAAGTACAGGTATTTGGGTTCAACATGGAAGAAGTAGAAAGTTCAGGTATTTGGGTTCAAAATGTAAGAAGTAGAAAGTTCAGGTATTTGGGTTCAACATGTAAAGTAGAAAGTACAGGTATTTGGGTTCAACATGTGAGAAGTAGAAAGTACAGGTATTTGGGTTCAACATGTAAGAAGTCAAAGTAAAAAGTCGTCAGAAAATAAGTGGTGGAGTAAAGTACTGATACCAGAAAAATGTACTTAAGTACAGTAACGAAGTATTTGTACTCCACTACCTCCCACCTCTCATTAGTACAAGAGCTTCACTAAAGGGAAATCACCCACAACAGGAAACACTTAAAGACACAGGTGATAATACTCACTCCAGTTTTGTGCACAACGTCTTTGTAGATGGTGACGAGTCGATCGATCGCTCCCTCTCTGTGAGACACAAAAACATCTCCGGTTAAAATGACAGACGAGTCATTAAGTGTAACATTTAAATTAGGATATTTAGCTAAAAAACTAATTATGACTGCGGGATTTGGAAAAAGTGCTAATTTACATCATTTTGAGTGATATTGCAATTAAGATATGATTCACAGAAATGCAGGAATGGTAGTTTTTTGCTTCATAACTCTCCTTTTAGATGACAATAGTATTGCAATGATCATGGTGTGATTCTTTTAAGAAGATCTGTAGCAAACAAACAAATATTTTCAGTGTCGGAACAACTCTGAAAAACCAAAACGGTTATTTTTTTACATGTATTGTGCCTTTAACAACTATTGCTCTAACTGCTATTTTGGATAATGGCCCAACTCACCTGATCTCTAAGGACGGCAGGCATTAAGTGTACATTTAAAATTGGGATATTTAGCTCAAACCAAATGAGGACTACACGGTTTAGAAAAAGTGCTAATTGACATCATTTTGACTGATATTGCAGTTGCGATATGATTCACAAAATTGCAGGGAATGGTCGTTTTTTCCTCATAACTCCTTTTAATTGACAATTGTATTAACATTATCATGGTATGATTCTTTTAAGAGGATCAGTCTCTTGAATACAACTTTTCAGACCTCTGCAGCACCAAAAAATTAAAAGAAATTGCACTTTAACATTTATATTGTGCATTTAGACAAACATAGCTTTTACTGTGATTTTGGACATCGCCCTGGAGCTCACCTGATCTCTAAGGACGGCAGGTGAGGCAGGAAGTCGTTTCCCACGAAGAAACACATGAAGACCCAGTCGTCTATGCTCCTCTCGAAGTCGAAGGGAAACGGCAGACTGGCCATCGTCAGCTCTCGAGCCAAATACTGAAAACATGGAGGAGAGGAGAGGAAGAATTAAAACAGTTATCGGTAAGGTGCTTCTCTCTCTGAAGACCGATGTTTGCTCTTATACCCATTCTAGTTACCGTAATTACATTTCGTCTTAATGTACATTATTTCATATTCTGTTCTTGTACACATCATATTCTATTTACATGTATATAGACTTCTTGCACTATTTTTTATTTGTATTTTATTATATAAGTTTGCATTGTTGGAGGAGCTCAGGTCAGAAGAACTTAATTGTGTGCATATGACAATAAAACCTTTGAATCTTGAATTTGAATCTTTAGTTCAAACACAGCCGACCTAGGAGGGCTGTAGCCTCGGTGTGGTATTTTAGATAACTTGTAAAAAACACACTTTATAAATAATTGCTTTCAAGTGATTTGACGTTTTATCACTTTCCGTTTGTTCTGCTCTCTGTGGACCTCTAAGACCCTTCCCATACATTTAAAGACCTCATCGCCACTTTGAGTTCTAACCGGTTACATTGGCGACACACTTTACTATATACAGTATTGATTACATTCAGGCAGACTGTAGAATACAACCTCTTTGGACAATTGATATACTTATTGAAAACAAGCTACAAAATGTAATACCTTGGGAAATGCCGTTTTATACTTTTTAATAGCCTTTATTTTCGCTAAATTGATTTATCAACTTTTAATACTTTTTAAGACCCCGCGGACCCCCTGAACATGGACCTTCATGCCAATCCCACATTCACAGAAGGAAGCAATTACATTATTTATTTCCAAAAAGGAGATCGACCTTACCTCTCGCAGCACACAGAGTCTGATGAATATGAACTCCTGCTCAGACCCCGGCATCGAGCCGGCAAATTCATCGTGCTGAAAGAGGGAAACACAACGGATCAAATATCATTCGTGGAAAGATGGCAGCATCTTAAATGTCCCCTATTATGCAAAACCCACTTCTTCATGTCTCTTCTACATCAACATGTGTCCCCTCTTCTTCATGTCTCTTCTACATCAACATGTGTCCCCTCTGTGTAAAGAGACTCTGAAAGTTTCAGGAACAAAGACCCTCTCTCTTTTTGTCCTGATCCATTTCTATAAAAACCTGTCTGAAAATGAGCTGATCAGATTTTGGCCACTTTATGATGTCATAACGATGTTTTGGCTTGTGTAACCATTAGCCAATCAGCAACCAAGGTAACCCCCCCCAACCTTATCACCTGAATCTCCTCCTAGAGCACCATTGAGTTCTTTTTAACCAAATCTCTCTCAGAGGGGCGTGGGGAGGGGCTCCTTATTTTCATCTAAAGTAACAGACAGAGAATCAGCACTTTGGAAACAGGGCTGAAACAGAGGGGATTATGGGACGCTGCAATGATCTGTTTGGTGTTTCAGCCAATCAGAGACAGGTTCTGTATATATCTGAGACCTGTGATATATTGATGAAGAAGAGGATAATAGGAGACCTTTAAGAACCCTTCTTGCCACAGTGATGACAGAATATCTCATCCATGTAACAACAAGGTTGAGTGTTCTCTCTGGACTCACCTCTCCCTGCTTCTCTCGAGCCGTGCCCTGGCATTCTTTGAGTTCGTGTCCGAGCTGGTTGCAGAGGGCGCAGGGTCGCGGTTTGTTGGGTTTGAACTCCTCTCTGATGATGGTGAAGTTCGGCTCGTGGGTGGCCAGGCCCAGCATGATCAGATCAGCTGAACATCAACACAGGAGGAGAAGAGGGTTAATAATGAAGACATATTGACTTGAAAGTAGTCAAAAGATTACTTGTATATAATCTTATTTATTTCACATGTAGGAGCATGATATAAAGTCTTACCATCAGCTCCACAACTTGAATTGTATTTTACGGCAACAACTCTTTATTTCCATTACAATTCAGACTTAATTTAAAGGCTTACCGTCAGCTCCACACAGGCAGTGGTGTGTGTTTGGGTCGTGGTTGGGTTGAGCTGCAAAATAAAATCACCACAAGAGTCAACATAATGTGTGTCAGCTTGTATTTGTAGAGTATTTGTTTTATTCTCAGATCAAAGTCTAAACAAGAACACATTCATCTTTGTTCCACAGTATTTCAAGTGTGAGAAATGCTAGAATTAATGCACAATATTGACTTTTCTCGTGTGTGTTCACGTTTATGTTATGAAAGTTTCAAGCACTTTTAATGCCGTTGTAAAGCTAGTATTGTTTTGTATGTTGTTGTTGATTTTGGTATGTGTTTTTTGTTTGTTTCTGCTCTCCTTCGCACTGTACCTCTCTGTCTCCGGATGTAGTCCATGATCTTGTGTTCACCTTCACCGGGAACACTGGCATCAGACAGAATCACCTGGATAAATACAAAGTTAATAAAGGTTATATACATGAACACTTTTCACGTCAACAACCAGAAACTGTGGCGCGGTTGGGGGGGGGGGGGGGGGGGGTGCTAGTGGAGCCTCGCAGCGGAGAAACTGTGGCGCTTACACTGTAGGTGCGCCGCGTTAGGGGGTGCGGGTGCTAGTGGAGCCTCGCAGGTGGGGGTGCTGCAGCCCCCTCAGCACCCCCCCTTCCCGCGTCCATGGTTATAATAAATGCAACGAATGTAATGATATTTAAAAATATGAAGTTGTATTGCATGATTCTACCATGACAGTATTATTGCCATATCTATAGAACGTTTGATGAAAAAGTATGGCTATCAGTAAAACTATTCTTTAACATTGTGTGTCATGTCTTGTTTTTGGCGACCAACTACACTTCAAATACGTGGTAGAGTATGTAACACAACACATCACACGTCATCACAGTGACCGACAATACCAGCATTATGCTCCGATATGTTTAGTCTGTATGTTAAAGTCCGAGCAGTGAAGTTACCGTGACGTTCTTCCAGCCCGGATCATTGCTGATTCTCTCTGCGACGTAATATCTGAGACACTGAGCCAAGTTATCCATGAACTCTGTTCCCTGGAGACAAAACAAGATCAAATCTGTTATTCTGCTGATACAAAGAATATATTTACAACACTTGGAAATAAGGCTCGTCCGTCCTCAGTGAGTTTTTCTTCCAATTTGGCCTCATAACAACAGACAAAAAATAGATACTTAGTTTGAGAGTCTATAACAAGATAACACTTACTGGAGTGATGCAGTTGCTGTCAAATCTCTCTTTAATCTCATCAGGTGGAAGATAACCTCCTGTAGAGGAAATAATACAACAAGTTAGTTTACACAGAGCATGAAGTGGTATTGGAAAAGACAAGATCATTTAGAAATATAGAGAAAAGCATAGAATAATTCGACTGTAAACTGTATGGAGGATTCATTAATATATCCAGAGTTGTTTGATTGAATCATCTCGTGGTTTTTGAACTCGCTGGCCAATGTTGAGTGATGTCAAACAACACTTCAGATTAAATGTTAACATCCAAAGATAACAAGTAGTACACCTGCTGTGTTTTAAAAGTCTGGATCTGCTCTTAAATCAACACAAACAAGCTTTTTTTCCATCTCATTTGCCGTTAACAATCAGTATTTCCTGTCCTTGAGCTCAGATCAAAATGTCTTGCAGTGTTCAGTTTCATCAGAGCTATTTAGCCATCATCCACTCTTTGCATCTGCAGGTATCAAACACACACACACCTTTCCCGATGACCTCCTCTCGGATGCGAGTCTTCTCCTCCACCAGCTCTGCTCCTTCTTTGGAGGCTCGGAAACGCCGAGAGCGCTGCTGGTTCATCTTGGCACGCGGAGCCTGGTGGTGTAAAACAAAGGATTAGACATTATATCAGTTTTTATTAACCCAGATGACATTAAAGAGGTTGTTATTTTTCTTCTTTACCTGCTTGTAAAGCGCTTTGAGCACAAGGAAAAGCGCTATATAATAACATGTATTATTATTATCAATATGCTCTGTGTCTCTGTCTGGATTAGTGTTTTTCTGATTCAGTATTTCTCACATTGCACCGTTTATAACTCTAATACATGGTGGATTCTCTGGCAGATGTTTCCTTATTTTAGCCACATTTTTCTGTGGATGCAGGTTTTTAAATCACTGAAAGTAACTTACCACTCCATCGATGGCCATGTAGAGAACTCTCCTGGGCCGCACGATGTTGAACAGGCGGTCGATGTACTCAAAAATGGCGACCATCATCTCGTCTTCATTTTTTGGGGCAGCTCTGTGGACAGCAGAGGGCAGAATGTGAATAATGGGCACATTTTTAACCCCTAAATGTAATGTTCATACACCTAATACAAAATACAATTTTAAAACTCCCTGTCTGCATAAAGGAAAACAGACTCTTGTTGTATAATAACTTAAAACATTCAATAAATAGGACACAATCCCATTGGAAAACACTCAAATGTGTAACTTTTAAACCCTTTTATTACTACAATACATCCAGGTTTGATTATAAAAACCAAATACTTCATTTTTGGTGATATTTAACTTCTTTAAATCAATCGCAATGCAATCTACGGATTCAGCCACTTGTGATTTAAAGATCTATTAATGTAATGATGATTATACAGAAGTTATTTTAAAGAATACTAATCTGTTGGCATTAGGGTTGCACGATATATCGTGTTGTGACGATAAATCGCGATAGTCACATCTTAGGACGTGCGATATTAAGTAGGCAAATTAACTCAAACCCGTCATGTTACAATTCTTTTGCTGCTTGCTACAAAAGGAAAACTCGCACGGCTCTCATGTCAGGGGTACTTGAGTGAGTGACATGCAGGCTCTGTCAGCAAACCACCAATCACAATCAAATCTCCAAAGCAAACGGACCCGGTGATTAAAGGTAAAAACACTGAATAAAGTAGTTTCATGTGTTTCTCCAGGCCAGTTCGGCGCTGCTAACCGAGCTAGCTCAGCTTGTTGCTCTGATAACTTAAGATCCAGACGTCCGTGACTAAAATCCTTCATCCGGTTAAATAGTTAGAAAAATACCAATTGTATAGCATTAAAGTTCAAGAAAGGATGGTTTGGGGAAAAAACGTCTTTTCTTCAATTCCTGTATGTTTTCATATCTATATATCTATATATATATATATATAGATATATATAATATCTATATATATATCTATATCTTAATATATATCTATCTTAATATATATTAATATATATATATATATATCTATATCTTAATATATAAATATATTAATATTAATATATATATATATATATATATATATATCGCAGGGGAAAAAAATATCGCAATGTCAGTTTTTTCCAATATCGTGCAGCCCTAGTTGGCATATGTTTTAACTATCAGAGAAGTCTGGACTCATGGGAAGAGTTAGTTACAAATCCCTCTGCTACTTCAGCACCACGGAAAGAGACACTAATACATAGATATTATTACACAGCCGTTAAGTTACTGAAACAGAGACTAGCGTTACGTTTTCAGTCAACTTGCTAAAAGTTATTGGTACATTAAAACAGATAATGTATTGAGTGTTTCGTACTTATCCTCTGGATGTGTGCAGGGGTGAATGATCCCGTTCATGTCCAAGTACAAATTGTCAAATTCCACCTCGTTGGGGTTAGGCTTCGTCGTATCAACAGGAATGCAGACGCCATTACATTCTTTCCCCTGTGAAGACAACGAGCACAATTAAGCTTTCGTGAAGAAAACACAAAAGAAGCTAGACAACAGACGTTCACGAGACAAGTACAATGCTTCGCTAAATTTCAATGCTTTGGGTATAAGATGTTGCATTGTATTTCAGCTAAAAGTAGAGGTGGTTAAGGTGAGGTAAGTTTGAAAGCCGAAATCATTGGGTCACATGACATGGAAGCTGATAAAAAGCTATGAGAATTTCCCCCCAAAAAACTGCAGATATTTCATTAAGAATATATATATTTTTGTAGCACTAAAATCAAAATTAAAGTGGTTTTTCCTACTTGTCTGATGGGTTATTACAACGCTACATTGATTTAAAGTCACTGGGTAATATGACAGAAGATATTGCAAAAATCGAGACTTATCGATAAAGAAACTGCTGAATTTTACTCTTAATTTTTAGAGAGAGAGAGAGAGAGAGAGAGAGAGAGAGAGGTTATTGATCCCAAAGGTGTGTTCAGGGATTAAAATCTTTTAAAAAGGTGGGAAAAAAGTATAAACAAGGATTCTATAATTTCTGTATATTGTATAATGCCTAGTTCCTCATCTGAATATAAGTCTTCTTTACTGAGAATATGTATATAGTGTTTTGTAATTTTTATGTATATATATATTCAATACAGAAAATGGCGGACAATCACCCTGTTGACTAGAGAGGATGAAACGTAAGACTCATTTCCATTAATTTAAAACCAGTTTAATGTGGAGGTTTTTAGTTGGTACTCCAGAGATGAGAATACGATGTTCTTCTCCTTGCTCCTTTCCATCATGGGCTAATACAGTTTTATAATAATTGCCATGGAGTGGAACAAACTAATAAATAACCACGCAGTTTTGTTTACAATCTCACGAATTAAACCACAAACATCCGGGTCTCTGTGGCGTCGGTGACGAATACAAACATTAAAAACACAACAAAAATGAACTTTCAACGCAGCATTAATAGTAAAAAAACACATATCAGCTTGTGATATGAATAACATTTATTTATAAACGGTAAAAATAGTTAAATGTTCCCGCCAACGTGAATGCGACATGTACCCAAGCAGATGCTAACATGCTAACATGCTATCCCTTACCTTCTCCTCAACACAATGCACAACGATTGAAGCATATTTTCGGCTAAGCCAACGGAAAAACGCCGGGACTCCCATCTTCGGTGAACAGTGGCTTCTCTCTCAGCGTATATAAAAAATGGGGGATGTTAAAGAAAGAGTTAAAATAGCTTAAGTTAAAACACGAGTTGTTTGGATGAAATCAACTATTCGGCTACATGCTGTTGGGCCGTTAAGAACTGTTTCCGGTTCACTCGGCTTTTACCGGAGCGCCTCGTAGAGCCGAGTGTACCCACAGCGCCCCCGACGGCCACAAGCGGTACTGCAGTGGCAGAATCAGTGCGTAGTACGATAACAGGGTATATGCAGGAATCCTGAAGTCAAATGTAATTTAAGACCTTTTTTAAGACCCTTTCCATACATTTAAAGACCTCATCGCCACTTGGAGTTTTAACCGGTTACATTTATGATTTACTATATACAGTATTGATTGTCCTTCCTCCTTATCTTCCAACCATTTGGACGCAGACTTGCATTTCCCATAACGATGTTGTTTAACAACCGGCGTAAACGGACCTTCGCGCGCTATCAAGCAGTGAGCGTGCGATGTCCTGTTCAGATGACGTCACATCCAACGGGATGCCATAAATAAACTACACAGAATCACACTACACACCTACGCAATGATTACATTCAGGCAGACTGTAGAATACAACCTCTTTGGACAATTTATATACTTATTGAAAACAAGCTACAACATGTAATACCTTGGGAAAGGCCGTTTAATACTTTTTTAATACTTTTGAATAGCCTTAATTTTTGCTAAATTGATTTAACAACTTTTAATTCTTTCTAAGACCCCGCGGACACCCGGATAAGATAAGATAAGAAGTACTTTATTGATCCCGATTTGGCAAATGTTTGCGTTGCAGCAGCATAAAAAGACAAGGCATTGTACATTGGAGAAATTAAAAGACTAAAATATACAATCCAAAATGTAAACGTCTCAAATAGAAATAAAATAGCATTAAAAAGTAAAAAATAAACATGTGGAAAAACAAACACACATAGTCTCGCTCAGGGACGTGCACAGACATTTGGAGGGGCTATTGCTCTAAACTGGAAAAAGGGCCTCTCCCCGATAAAAAACATAAGACCTTTTGAAAATTGTAACTTGTTTTTAATGTAAAAGAAACCAAACGATTATTACATCAACTAAATTGAACAGTAATTCACATCTCATAACAAAATAAGCTAAGGCGACTACTTGCATTCGGTGACTTGATTTTAAAAATGAAAACCAGGGACATTTTTTGTTTTGCGGTCCATATCTCATTAAAATATCTAATGTTAGTAACTATTAAAGACAACATGGGGACAATTCTGTTCTGATGTAGTTTGACCATTGTAACTGCTGTGCAGACATACTGATAAAATAGGGCCTCTGACTAATTACCTTAAATAAACTCACTAATTAATGAAACCAGTTCAATACGCATTATTCTTATTCTTATCATTCTTTATGAGCGCAGTAACGGTAGGTATCTAATTACTTTTTTATTTTGTATTCCATAACTTAATAACAGAGATGGTCAAACTAAAGTGGTAGAGACATGGCAGAAATCCTACAATGAAGCGGGACATTGAACTGTTCACCCGTGAGAGGGCGATCAAGAAAAGAGAGCGAGCGGCCCCGTTGAGGGAGTTTACAGATGAAAAGACACAGAAACACAGAAGCACAATAACAAGTAGGCTGTATTTAGGTGTTTCTTTGTAAATAACCGACGGTATCAAGAGGAAGTAAAGTCCCCTGGTTTGTCCCTTATACCCTAACTGCCATGATGAGATAACTCAAAATCAAGTTTCCAAAATCCGACACTGAGGTGGTCTTTAACAGATGACAGCGCTGACAAAGTGTGTTTCCCGCAGCGATACGCTACAATACTAATTGTGGGCTTATCATGTTGATTCGGCCACAACAGAAAAAAGAAAAACAAACTCTCGCTCTCTCCAGAGGGGCAGGTCAGCCAAAAGGCCAAACGGGCCGTTGCCCGGGCAACATTAGCCCGTACTGTGCACGTCCCTCTCGCTGTTCAATCTTTGTTTAAGGTTTTCTCAGTGATGGAAGAAGTATTATTTACTTAAGCAGACGTAATATTACACTGTATAACAAGTGTTACAAGCTATAGTACCTGCATTGAAAATGTTATTTCAGACGCCGTCTCCCATTAACTTTATTTGCAAATGTTTCTTTAAATTATGGTTATTCTAATGCAACCATAGGCATCATTTGCACTGGGGACACTTGGGACATGTCCCCACATCTTTTTTGAAATGGCCAATTTTGTCCCCACCACATTTTAAAGGATAACTTTCACAAAGAAATGTAATAAACAAGAACATGGTTTAGTGTCAAGATGTGCAATGTTGACATGTTAGCACTTTCAACAGAAAATGTAAAAAAATAATAACATTGCTCCCGTTTTGCAGCAGCAGATTATAAAAATTACTAAAAAGGGATTAAAGAATAAACTTTCAAGCAACAATAAAATATAATAAAATGCAAAGAAAATAAAGACTTACAACTGATTTTCTCTAAAAACTGTAAATAAATGGTCATAATTGTTGATTTCATTGAAAATACATCTTTCAATTTAAATGCAACACTTAAAGTCATCGAGTGTGTTGTGATAGTGTGTGTGTGTGTGTGTGATCGAGTGTGTTTGATATAGTGTGTGTGATATAGTGTGTGTGATATAGTGTGTATATATAGTGTGTGTGATCTAGTGTGTGTGATCTAGTGTGTGATTTAGTGTGTGTGATCTAATGTGTGTGATATAGTGTGTGTGATATAGTGTGTGGGATCGAGTGTGTTTGATATGGGTGTGTGTGATATAGTGTGTGATATAGTGTGTATGATTGTAGTGTGTGTGATGTAATGTGTGTGATATAGTGTGTGTGATCTAGTGTGTGTGATCTAGTGTGTGATTTAGTGTGTGTGATCTAATGTGTGTGATATAGTGTGTGTGATATAGTGTGTGTGATTTAGTGTGTGTGATAGTGTGTGTGATTTAGTGTGTGTGACAGTGTGTGTGGTCTAACGTGTGTGATATAGTGTGTGTGATATAGTGTGTGTGACAGTGTGTGATCTAGTGTGTGTGATTAGTGTGTGTGATTTAGTGTGTGTGACAGTGTGTGTGATCTAAGTGTGTGATATAGTGTGTGTGATTTAGTGTGTGATCTAGTGTGTGTGATGTAGTGTGTGTGATGTAGTGTGTGTGTGATGTAGTGTGTGTGACAGAGTGTGTGTTATTTAGTGTGTGTGCAGTGTGTGTGATATGGTGTGTGTGATATAGTGTGTGTGATATATAGTGTTGTGATATAGTGTGTGACAGAGTGTGTGATCTAGTGTGTGTGATTTAATGTGTGTAATGTAGTGTGTGTGATGTGTGTGCATCTAACGTGTGTGATATAGAGTGTGTGATATAGTGTGTGTGATTTAGTCTGTGATCTAGTGTGTGTGATGTAGTGTGTGTGATCTAGTGTGTGTGATGTAGTGTGTGTGACAGTGTGTGATATAGTGTGTGATGTAGTGTGTGTGACCTAGTGTGTGTGATATAGTGTGTGTGATATAGTGTGTGATGTAGTGTGTGTGATGTAGTGTGTGTGATATAGTGTGTGTGATATAGTGTGTGATGTAGTGTGTGTGATGTAGTGTGTGTGATATAGTGTGTGTGATATAGTGTGTGATGTAGTGTGTGACCTAGTGTGTGTGATATAGTGTGTGTGATATAGTGTGTGATGTAGTGTGTGTGATGTAGTGTGTGTGATATAGTGTGTGTGATATAGTGTGTGATGTAGTGTGTGTGACCTAGTGTGTGTGATATAGTGTGTGATGTAGTGTGTGTGATATAGTGTGTGTGATATAGTGTGTGATGTAGTGTGTGTGATGTAGTGTGTGTGATATAGTGTGTGATGTAGTGTGTGTGATATAGTGTGTGTGATCCAGTGTGTGTGATGCAGTGTGTGTGATATAGTGTGTGATGTAGTGTGTGTGATATAGTGTGTGTGATATAGTGTGTGATGTAGTGTGTGTGATCCAGTGTGTGTGATGCAGTGTGTGTGATATAGTGTGTGTGATATAGTGTGTGATGTAGTGTGTGTGATGTAGTGTGTGATATAGTGTGTGTGATGTAGTGTGTGTGATGTAGTGTGTGTGATCCAGTGTGTGTGAGTGTGTGTGATATAGTGTGTGATGTAGTGTGTGTGATGTAGTGTGTGTGATGTAGTGTGTGTGTGACAGTGTGTGATCTAGCAGTCTGTAATTGTTTTGTCCAGCCTGATGTGACATAATGTTTCTTTAATGGAGTCTCTCTGCTCTGATGCCCTCTCGCTTCCCATCCTGCAGCTCCACATTTAAGGTGAATTAGATGTTTTTCTCATACAGTTGGAGGGGGGGGGGGGACACAGCCATTAGCCTCCCCTCTTCAGGCAGTCTGACACCAACACTGCAGTATCATTACTGCAAAGAGCTGCTGATGGAAAACACTTGGCCTGCTCCAACGGGCCATTTCCAAAAACATTTACGCTGCAGCTGCAGGTAAAACCCACCGTAAAACTCTGTGTTTGTGCAGCGAGACGAAGGAGAGGAAGGGCGAGATGATGCAAATCCAACATGAGAGAGAAATATATTTCACTCAGAGGCGGTGCAGCTCAGGAATGTGATATGAAAACACATTTTAACAGAAGATGCGTTCACTGAATTCATGTAAAAATGCATGCTTGGGTTATTTTTTGAAACCTTTCTGCTGCAGATTAATGTTTTTAAAAGATGTTTTTGTTAAAAAGTGGAAATGAATTGTACTCAAAGCATTTTTTCTCTCATAGCATGCCTAATTTTAGACCAAAAAAACACTTGGCCTATCCTATCCAATGGCCATTTCCATAAACTTTTAGGCTGGAACTGCAGGTAATAATTAGAAAAGCAGAGGAGATGAAGGAGGTGACAAATCACACTTTGTCTGGGTGTTGCAGCTCAGGAATGTGACATGAAAACACATTTGAACACACGATGCATTCACTGAATTCATGTAAAAAATGCAGGCTTGGGTTATTTTAAATGCCTTCTGCTGCAGACTACTCTTTCTAAAGATAGTTGAAATCGGTCAGAATCAGAAATCCTTAATTTATTATGTTTATTTACAGCATAACAGCAAAGGGACAGTGCAGATAAAAGACAGAATACAATAAGTAGTCTAACATGTTAGTTAAAGAGGCAAGCAAACAGTTAAAGGTGGGGTAGGTAAGAATGGAGAAAGCAGCTCGAGTGCGCTAGAATCTGAAAATACACAACCGGAATAAATCTGCCCCTTCCTTCAGACTTCCTTACAGAGCCCCTCCTCCAACACACATGAACGCGCACATGACCAATGAGGGCACGAGATAAGTTTGTGCACAGATGGAAGGCTGACAGGCAGGTAGGCCATCCAGTTATTTTAGCCGGGCCGGCTCAGATGATTGGTCGTGCTTTTTACAGCGCCACGGCTTCCACAGATGACATGTTTTTATGGATTTATTGTCAAAGCATTTAATGTATTCATTGCTATCGAGATGTTAAGAGCATTCCATGGAATATAACAACAAAGTGTTTCTGAAGTGAATTACCTACCCCACCTTTAACAAATGATATCTAATAAGTACACATACAAAGTTAAAGAGACTAGTATTAAACTGAAAAGTTGACTTTTTCAGTTTTTTGTCCACACATTTCACATAACTGTATTAGTTCGTTGAAAGCAATAATATTATCTTTAAATAAATATTAGGTTCAACTTAATAATATTGCAGTTATGTGAATATATTGAAATAAAACATTGAATTAACGTCAACGTTGCAGTTTTTTCAGTGTACTTTAAAGTGGACATATACTGTAAGTGTAACAGACAGTTATATTATAAGTAAATTGTTTTAATTATTTGCACATTTGTTTTTCTCAACAGTGCTGTTACAGTCTGGTTGTGAAGTATTACATGATGTTTAAGGATTCCAGCAGAGAAGCCTGTGTGCATGTGTGTGTGTGTGTGTGTGTGTGTGTTTGTGTGTGTGTGTGTGTGTGTGTGTGTGTGTGTGTGTGTGTGTGTGTGTTGTGTGTGTGTGTGTGTGTGTGTGTGTGTTTGTGTGTGTGTGACCTGATCCAACATGCAGACGAGATAAAGAGAGAGCGCGCCCTCACCTGGTGGGTCATCACATTATGACCAGTGTAAAGATTTAAAGATTACATTCTGAAGTCCCAGGCTCCTCCGACTGTGCAACATAGCATCGTTAAAAAGATTAAATAAATAGTGCACTAACCTTATGGTGCAAGAATAAGCAAGTAAAATACAATATGATAAGATGTGTGTGTGGGTGTTTTTAAGGTCAGATATTCTAACTCTCAACATGATAATGTTTGTTTAATTAATCTGTATTTTTTTAAACACTTTCAGAGATGTTAACCAATAAAAAAAGGTGGTTTAAAATGCTGTTTGTTGTAGTGTTCGGGTCTCCCGTGACCCGTTTCAAGTTCAAATGATATAATGACTACCCTCTAGTTTTTGTGTAACGGAACAAGGCTCCATGATATCCTCCACAACAAATATATAAACACTACAAAACTGATTTTGACCATTTTAGCCAAGTCTGAAGGATAAAAAAAGTGTATAATTTGGTGCTGGGGTCTGGGGAGACCCAGCAGAATTGTTTTGGGTGACTCGGGGTCAAATTTGGCCCAATCAAGATTCATCTGTGACTTCAGATACCCCTCCCCCCCCCCCCTGATCCACTGTAACAATCATTTTTTCGCAACATGCACCTGGTCTCCCCTCCCTCTGCCCCCCCCCCCCCCCCCCCCCCCCCACGGGAACCCGACCTTTCTCAAAGAATATGACACTAACACTTGAACCTGAACTCACACATGCACGTGTGCAATATGTGGTGTAATGTGTTTTGGGCCATAACATTAAATTACAACAGGATTGTACGGTTATGAATGCATAATAAGTTAGTTATGATGAAGTTAAAACAATATTGGATGATAGTCATTTTTTGTGTGTGTTTTGGACTGAAATAAATCATGGGTCAAAATGGACCCGCGAGCACCATGACCGGAAACAGCTCTCGAACACAACACAAGGTTAAGAGCATGAATACTTTCTGTCTTTGCACTTAATTTTCTCATATTTAAAGTGTTTCATATTTTTAGACCCTTTTTTTTTCTGTCCGAATACTTTGAATTTGAGTGATGAGCTTATCACTATTACACGTTAGACAGCCTCAAAAGTTATCTGCAATAAATAATAAAACATTTCCACTGTTGGCACCATGATGGTCCGAATATAAGATCATTTAAAATGTAAAATAGAAAGCATGTTATGACAAATTTGGTAAATTGCACGCACGCCACACACACGCACGCACGCACGCACACACACACACACACACACACACACACACACACACACACACACACACAGCTCTCGCTTAAGTATTCAAACACCATTTAATCTCATTTAATCCTCCAGTCAGGAGGCCTTTTCTCCGTTAATGCTCACACACCAGGAGCTTCCACATCAGGGAACATTCCACACACACCACATAGAAATCAGTTCATAAAAAGAAGTTTAATAAAAGGAGCTCGACGAGGGAAATCTGATCTCTATTTCCCGCCGTGTGAGTTTAACTCTGTAGCTGTAATGTAGCTTCATGCTAACAGAGCGGAGTGCTAAATGGCACCTTTGATTAGCGGATCTCTTTAGCAGGAAGATGAAAAGCTCAGCAGGACGTCAGGCGGTGTGTATATGTATAACAGTGTGTATATAACAGTGTGTATATAACGGTGTGTATATAACGGTGTGTATATAACAGTGTGTATATAACGGTGTGTATATAACAGTGTGTATATAACAGTGTGTATATAACAGTGTGTATATAACAGTGTGTAGTGTGTATATAACAGTGTGTATATAGCAGTGTGTAGTGTGTATATAACAGTGTGTATATAACAGTGTGTATTGTGTATATAACAGTGTGTATATAACAGTGTGTAGTGTGTATATAACAGTGTGTATTCGTATAACAGTGTGTATATAACAGTGTGTATTGTGTATATAACAGTGTGTATATAACAGTGTGTAGTGTGTATATAACAGTGTGTATATAGCAGTGTGTAACGCGGCGATGTCCTCGGCTGAACGTCTTCACATCTGAGCCTCTTTGGGTCTGCTCATTGTGCTCTGGAAGAAAGAAAAACAGAGCTACAGATTATCATCCAACCACATCATCTGGGACCCAAAGCATGTTCTGAACAGAGGATATGAACTGCTACCATCTAATGGAGATTGAGTAAAGTCACCCTGAAGCATCCTTTGAGCTCCAGTAATTACAGAGCTGAATCCAGATCAAATGCACGCTGAAGGCTCTTTGAGCAGCTTTTCTCTCACTGATCCTGCTGTTATGTTCAATGTTTGTTGTTTGTTTTTCATGTGTTGTGTCTTGATGTGTGTCTGTTGATGTTACACACGGAGCTGCTGTGATGCAAGGAGCATTTCAGACTTGATCTGACCATTAAAGTATTATCGTATCGTATCCCTGCTTTAAAAAGGTGTATCTCATCTCATCGTCTTACTGAACACTGGCATCGCTTTCAGGAGCGATGTTATTTGGGGATGAAAAAACTTCACATTTGAATTATCTAATTAGTGGGAAATGTTTACTTTTCATACTTAAAGAGGTCCTATAATACTTTTGGGGGGCTTCCCTTTCCTGTAGTGTGTTATATAGGTTTGTGTGCATGTCAATGGTCTAAAAAGGCTAAAATCCCTGAGTTCCCTCCTGCCTGAAACGCCTCCATGGGACTCCTTTGTTTACTTCCTTAACATAATGACATCACAACAGAACACTAGCGCTTCTATTGTACGTGATAGGCTAAGGGGCGGCCGCGGGATATCTCTAAGCGTTTGACCAATCCCAACAGAGCCAGCCAGCTAACCAATCAGAGCAGACATGGGCTCTGGTTTCAGACAGAGGGTGAAAAGAGGTGCTGCAGCACAGGCAGTATGAGAAAAGTAAAGAGCTTTTTGAACATTAAAGCATGGAGACATGTCCCAGTAGAGACAATAAATACAAATATGAAGAATATAACCTTCTCAAGTCATTTGCATGTTATCCGTACATCATTTAGTGATACCAGGCTGAGATATTTCACTTAAAACAACACAAGTGAACCTCATTTTGGCATTCAAAATATTTCAATTTTCAGGGTAATTGCCTTTTAAAAAAAAAACGTATTTATGTTCTCTGTTTGTTTACCCGTGTTTTAAACTGAGTAAAACCTTCTTGATCTCCATTACTGCTGCTGAGGGTGTGTTTTCAGTGTGTGTGTGTGTGTGTGTGTGTGTGTGTGTGTGTGTGTGTGTGTGTGTGTGTGTGTGTGTGTGTGTGTGTGTGTAATTGAAAAGCAGCTGATGATGTGAAACACTCCTGGCAGAGGTAAAGCGTTTTAATTGAGTTAAATTTGTCTCAATGAAGGCGCTCATTTCAAGCGAGAGTCTGTCAGCGGGAGGAGGGTCCTTACCTGCACATTAGAGAGAGGGGGGGATTTTAATAACACACACACACACACACTCCCACACACTCTCCCCCCGTTAGCAGCTCACTGGAGTGGGACTCAATTATTGCTAATGGAAGTTCAGCTTGCATTTTTAAATGGGAGCTGCAGCAAACATTTATTAAATGCAGAAATAAACTGGTTAACTTCTCCTCAGTTAACAATATTTAAAAGAAATCCACTATTATTCTCTTTTTTGCAATGTTTACTTGGTGCATTGACTCAAACACGGACCTTAAAATGCTGCCCTTTCTTCACTGTATTATACAGTTATGTAGTTTCTATTCAAACAGTCTCTTATATCAGACATTAGGTCAAAACAGCCCAGTTTAATATCTAAAGAACAAACTAAGACCTAACGTTAAATCCTGGTTATCACACAGAGCTCCTCTTGTTGCCTTGTGCTGCCCCCTGTGTCGAAACTTGAACAATTCAAAAGTGCAAATGGCGCAAATCCAGAGCGTCATGAGAGAGATGAAGTGTTGAGTTGTTGTTCTTTGGACTGGAAGTGTGTCTTTTTGAGACTCAAACCGATCCATGAAGCTGCAGGAGACACACTTCATTCTGTGTGTAAGTCAAACTGCAGTAAGGGTTTTTACAACTTTGTTCAATTCTTAATAAATAGAGCCGCAAACTACGGAGGCCGACAGGTGCAAACGACCCTTAACACTTCCATTAGGAGACACGCCCTGCAGCTTCAGAAACGATGCAGACATAAAAACATAAATGTAGAAACATCTTCAGCAACTCGAGGAAACACGCACAGTATTTACTGAAAGCTGCAAGAAGCTCCAACACAACGGAGACCAGGGGACACTAAAAAGTGACGCACACACACATTTGAAAAGTAGGCCACATTTCAAAAACCGTCCGGCAAATAAAATGTGCAGGTAATAATGCCGTTAATATAAAGACCGCAAATTGCATATAATAAGGGCCATTATCTACCACTGTTATCGAGTATATGTAAACACCTTCCATTTGACTTATATTGTCACTTTTTTTATTCTTAAATGTCATTATTATTATCATTAATATTATTATTATTGTCCTTGTGTGAATTAATATCTGTCCTTTCCCGTGTCCCCCTAAAGACAGGATGACTTTTCACCTTAATTAAACACAACTTCTTCAGCACGTCTTCTTTTAAATTGCTCCTTGACATTATTTGTTCCTTCTTTATTTCTGAATTTCTTTCATATTTTTATGCCTTTCTTTTTTGTATATGTATAAAATATATAATACTGTTTACTGCAGACTTGTAATCGAGTATTTATTCCACATTTGCATTAATAATTGTACTTCGGGAGGGGATTTGTTTTCTCCTTCTTAAGGTAAAGACCAATAATACTTTTCTTAATGTAATTTATTACCATTATCTTCTGTGGTTTAATTGTAAATGAATGTACCCTACCCACCCGTACCGTCTCCCCTTAAAGACACAATGATCTTTATCTGATCCAAAGCATTCAAGGGGCCTTTATTGAAGGGGCTTGTAATTGAGTATTTGTTCCACAGCTGCACTGAGACTCTCACTCTGTGACCTCCTTCCACCTCTGGATGCATCGCATGATGATCTGTGCAGTGTTTGACTCGCTGTGTGTTAACATGTCCGTGTGTGTTTAACATGTCCGTGTGTGTGTTAAGTGTGTAAACATGTTGGTGTGTGTTAAGATGTCCGTGTGTGTTAAGTGTGTTAAGATGTACGTGTGTTTAAGTGTGTTAAGATGTCCGTGTGTGTTAAGTGTGTTAAGATGTACGTGTGTGTTAAGTGTGTTAAGATGTTGGTGTGTGTTAAGTGTGTTAAGATGTCCGTGTGTGTAAACATGTTGGTGTGTGTTAAGATGTCCGTGTGTGTAAAGTGTGTTAAGATGTCCGTGTGTGTAAAGTGTGTTAAGATGTCCGTGTGTATAAACATGTTGGTGTGTGTTAAGATGTCCGTGTGTGTAAAGTGTGTTAAGATGTCCTGTGTGTAAAGTGTGTTAAGATGTCCGTGTGTGTTAAGTGTGTTCAGATGTCGGTGTGTGTTAACATGTCTCGGTGTGTGTTAGGATGTCCGTGTGTGTAAACATGTTGGTGTGTGTGTTAACATGTCGGTGTGTGTGTTAACATGTCTGTGTGTGTTAACATGTCTGTGTGTAACATGTCTGTGTGTGTTAACATGTCTGTGTTAACATGTCCGTGTGTGTAAACATGTTGGTGTGTGTTAACATGTCGGTGTGTGTTAACATGTCTGTGTGTGTTAACATGTCGGTGTGTGTTAAGATGTCTGTGTGTGTTAACATGTCTGTGTTAACATGTCTGTGTGTGTTAACATGTCGGTGTGTGTTAACATGTCGGTGTGTGTTAAGATTTCTGTGTTAACATGTCGGTGTGTGTGTTAACATGTCTGTGTGTGTTAACATGTCTGTCTGTGTAAACTTATCTGTGTGTGTGTTAACATGTCTGTGTGTGTTAACATGTCGGTGTGTGTTAACATGTCTGTCTGTGTTAAAAGTCGGTTTGTGTTAAGATGTCTGTGTGTGTTAACATGTCGTGTGTGTTAACATGTCGGTGTGTGTTAACATGTCGGTGTGTGTTAACATGTCGGTGTGTTTAACATGTCTGTGTGTGTTAACATGTCTGTGTGTGTTAACATGTCGGTGTGTGTTAACATGTCTGTGTGTGTTAACATATCGGTGTGTGTTAACATGTCTGTGTGTGTTAACATGTCTCTGTGTGTGTGTTAAGATTTCTGTGTTAACATGTCTGTGTGTGTTAACATGTCTGTGTGTGTTAACATGTCTGTGTGTGTTAACATGTCTCTGTGTGTGTTAACATGTCTGTGTGTTAACATGTCGGTGTGTGTTAACATGTCTGTGTTGTTTACATGTCTGTGTGTGTTAACATGTCGTGTGTGTTAACATGTCGGTGTGTGTTAACATGTCTGTGTGTGTTAACATGTCTGTGTGTGTTAACATGTCTGTGTGTGTTAACATGTCGTGTGTGTTAACATGTCGGTGTGTGTTAACCTGTCTGTGTGTGTTAACATGTCTGTGTGTGTTAACATGTCTGTGTGTTAACATGTCTGTGTGTGTTAAGATTTCTGTGTTAACATGTCTGTGTGTGTTAACATGTCTGTGGTGTTAACATGTCGTGTGTGTTAACATGTCGTGTGTGTTAACATGTCGGTGTGTGTTAACATGTCTGTGTGTTAACATGTCGTGTGTGTTAACATGTCTGTGTGTGTTAAGATGTATATAACTTGTGAGAGCCCTGGGAGGTTTTGATGTGTGTTTTTCTTCGCCTCACGCTGAGACATTCAAACAGGCCGCCAGTCATTAGCCTCTTTGGCTGCGGATGAAAGAGGAAAGCGAGCGGCGGAGGCTCCCCAGGAGAGGGGGGTGTTTAGGCCTTCTCTTGTTTAGCAGCCGGATTACAAATGACCCGGGCCTTTTGAAGCGAGGCGCGGAGACCCCTCACACGCCTCATTACTCTCAGATAACTGGACACCAGGCGGCGGAGAAGTCTCTAATGAGGAGGAGAGATGATACTAAGCGGAGGAATTAGGAGCCTCCTCTCCTCTCCTCTCCCTCATGTTCTCTCCTCGTTAAGAGACATTTAGAGGAGATTCACCTGGAGGAAGGAGGCACCTGGCAGGTCAGGGATTCTAGGAATATTAGATATCAATGAGTTATCAGTGGCTGTGGATGTGTTGATTTTAGTCTCAAAGCATCTTAGAGACAAACAGAGCTTTCAACTAACTCCAATACATCCCATCTCAGTCATTATTAGACGGTCTGAGTAATGACCATCTAATTTGCGAAACACAACATATAACCAGATACTGTGCATCACATGTGTTGGAGTAAAGTAGTGCCACATGCAACCACCATACAACTCTACAAAGGAAGGAGGCCAGAGATTTTTCTGTGATCCTGCAAACACACAAACCAGCAGAGCACCGACACAGTGTCTTCAATCTGTACGCTATATACTACCAACAAATATAGGTGAGCACCTTCTATTACTCCATATCACGTAATATATAAAGTTAAAAAGATTCAAGCTACAGTATGAACAAAAACTGAGGAAAGAGGAAGAATACAACTTGGTTTCTTTGCAACAACTTGAGGATTTGACTGAGAAAACCCACCTCCTAAATTGTCAGGATTCACACTTTTGTTATCATTCAATCAGGAAGCGAAGACACAGTGTTTCTCCATGCCTATAAACACACACACACACACACACACACACACACACACACACACACACACCACACACACACACACACACACACACACACACCACACACACACACACACACACACCACACACACACACACATACACACACACCACACACATACACACACACACACACACACACACACCAGAGCATGTAATTGGTGCCTCGCAGCGGGACTCCGCCCCCCTGAAACATGAATAAACAACAACTAACTTGTTATTCACAGACTTTTCCAACAAATCACTTTTCTTCTGTAACGAGAGTACGTGAGCACGGGGGAACCAACACGTCTAATCACCTCTGCAGCATGAAGCAGCCGTTTAAAGACAGAGGGAAATGACTGAGAATGTTCTTTAAGATCAAGAGACATATTTTTCAATCCACGACTTCCAATTTGTAAGTGAGGCAGCCTGACGGGGGGCGGAGATGCAGACCACCGACGCCTTTCAGAGCCTCCATGCTGCTTCCACACAGAGCCGCACGCTTTGTAGCTGCGCTTTAATGTGAGCAGCGTCAGGAAACACACATTCAGTCCCTCCTGATGGGCTGCGCCGGAGCTTTGGCATTGTTTGTTATTTATGAGAAAACAAACTCACTTTATTTAAACCCTGCTGGGTTTCACAAACAATCATTTCATTTAGAGATATATATCTTTCGTACAGGAAGTTTGGTTCTGTAATAACCGACTAGAAAACCTCACGTCAACATTTAGGAAGCTTCGTTCTCTTCATTATTGTCAAACTGTCAAGTTTGCATCAGCCCTGTTTGTTTGCACACTATCAATTGCAAAAGTGGAAACACATATCAAACAGTGAGGTAGAAAAGTTTATGCAGGAGAGGACTCTTTAAAGTAGAGACACTACATACTGATACACCTGAACATCATCAGGAGAGGACTCTTTAAAGTAGAGACACTACATACTGATATACACCTGAACATCAGCAGGAGAGGACTCTTTAAAGTAGAGACACTACATACTGATATGAACCATGAAAAGGACCATAATATATCACATTTTTCATTAATTTAATTGAAGTTTTTCTCAAACAACCAGGAGGGAAATGTGTATTTTCAGCGCCGGATGAATCCACATTTGGTTAAGAGTATTTTTGGCGGTGTGTGTGGGATTGAGTTCAAATAAACTACAGTGTGTGTATGTGTGTGTGTGTGTGTGTGTGTGTGTGGTGTGTGTGTGTGTGTGTTCATTCCTTCAAAAGGCTCCACCCCCCCACGCGGCAAACGAGGCGCTTCCTTTCTTCGCGGCGGCGGCCATGAACGAGTCATAGCTAATCCCTGGAGGGGGTCTTCGCTTTGTCTGGTCTCGACCGGGGTGTCAGAGGCTCTGAAAGGCCGCGGATCAGTTTAACATCTATTAGCAGGAAGCTGAGACCCCCGCAGTGAAGATCCTAATGGCTGCTACGCCCCCCCACCTCTGAATATGTTGTTCCTTAAGCTTAAAGCCTTTGTATTCTTCTTGGATGTTGTTTTAAGTAACATTATCTCCAGTTTTGTACTAAAGTAAAATGTTTGAGATACTTGATTATTATCATTTTACCATTTCCTACTTTGTCTTTGTAGACCCACAAGACCATGAAAAGACACACAATGACTATATAGGAACAAAACAACAACAAAGACACACAAAAGACTCAATGGAGACTCACAAAAAGACACAAAAAGACACAGAAACTGAGGAGAAGCAACCACAATTACACATCAAAAAGAAAAAGTGACATGAAATAACCCAAACGACCCGAAAGACACAAAAACTGATTCAAAACAACTACAAAGACACACAAAGACAGAAAGAGTGAACCAAAATCAGACACACGGACTATGAAAAGACACCAAAAGACTCAAAGTGATGAAAAACAACCAAAGAAGCACAAAAAGAGTAAGAACTGGCACGAAACAGCTGCACATCAGACACGCCACAAATCTCCACTAAGGTGCCAAAAAGACTCAAAAGTGACGCAAAACGACCAATCACACCAAAAATGTCAGACTTGTCCACGAAAAGCAAAGAAACTAACCAGATGTTAGACTAATGACTCAGAACATCCTCAAAGACACATGAAGACCAATGACTGACCTGTGTTTGTCCTCCACTGTTCGACAGACACAATAAGATTCAAAGTCACTCAAAACATCCAAAAAGTCACACGAAAAGTGACTAAAAAGTGATGCGAAATAGTATTTTGTATTTTAAGCGATGTTTAAACCGATTAACTTGAATTGCTGATGTTCTGTCTAAAGCAAACAAACCAAATAAAATACTAGGAAATGATTCTGTATATTTGTAAGTAATTGCTCTTTAATTTGTCTTTTTCTTGTTTACTTTTAGTTCTTGTATTTAAAAAAAGAGAAAAAATGTGTTTATCCGTCACTCTAAGATAAGATAAGATAAGAAGTACTTTATTGATCCCAAGTTGGGAAATTGTTTTCTACAAAAACTCTACATCTTGCCCGGTATGTGTGTCTGATATCTATCAGAATGTGTCTCTCCTCCTGATTTAAGACATCATAACTTCAGAAGTCACACTGCAGTGAGATATCAGGTCTTGTTTTTAGACAATGCATCGTCTTGTTAAGTCAAAACATCGTATTTTGAGTCGTATCTCACATGAAAACACATCTTTTTTTACATATTTATTGGAAAAATCACCAACTGACATCAGAAAACAGTTCAAAATGAGTTCTCCTGCTAATTACAAGATGTGATTTATCTAAATATCCCTTCTTATTTCAAGACATCTTACCAAGCTAATGTTCACTTGATCTATTGGCAGATTTTTGTACTTATTTCAAGTGAAATCAGCTTGTTTTCATTATTGTTTAACTTGTTTTTGGAGCGGCATTTTTTCCAGTGCTTCGTTTGATTTGCAGCTTTTTCGTGTCTCTTTTTAGTTTTTGA
>JAAKFY010000011.1:26319210-26381710 GCA_011823955.1 Dissostichus mawsoni
TTGAGGATCTTTTGCAGCTTTCTGAGTTTTAAGACTTCCAGAAATAAGATATGATTACTTCTTATTTCCTCTGCAGCAGTTTGCTTTGATCCAACACCGTGTTATTCCTCTGTATCTCCTTTACTACAGCAGAGACAACTGTTTGGTGTTAAAAGAGACGTTTCTGTGGAGTATGAACTTGCAGTTTTTAGCTTTTCAAGTCACGACACTTCACAAGGAAACAGGTGTTTGAACCCAACATGTGATCTGGATTCAGTTGGGTTAAATGTGACGAAAAGTGTAAAAGTAATGCAGGGTAACTCACCATTTTGCACGAGTGTGAGGCTCCTCTAAACTCTGAACCCTTTAGTTAAACATTAACACACACACACACACACACACACACACACACACACACACACACACACACACACGCACACACACGCAGGAAGCACAGTGCCGTAGACTTCCTGCAGGATTGTTTTTTTATTTCTGGTCTCTTGCTGCCACCTGCTGGTGATTCTACAGAAATATATATTCAGTTGACAATATATATTTTATTTAGACATTTAGCAACAATTTTAAGATAGAAATACGAATAAATACTGAATATCCACTCGGGGATTAATATACAATGATTATAATCTAAATCTTAATAATGTATACAATGGTGTTTTGAGACAACATCATAGAGTTTGTAATTGTAACTTTTGATTTGGTGTTAAACTAACATGCATGTTTAATAAACTTTAGTTTTCTTTTAGGAACCAGTGTTTTATTCTCACTGAAGCTTGAAAACTATATAATGCAGAATGATATTGTGTGAACTGTGAATACATCAGCTTGTGTTCTTCACCATGCTCTTATTTTGTTTGTACCTCAAATGATAACTCAACCTTTAAAATAAAAACGTCATGTATTTGTTACAAACAGAAACGAAGGAAATCCTGAAATATAAATCGTCTATGTTTTAAAAAAGTGGCCGTTTTTAGATCTCCATGGTAACCAAAGGCTCCACAAACTGTGAATTAAGTCTGTTTTTGACTCTAGGTGGCGCTGTGGTCTGGAAAAGGAATCAATGACAACAGACTGACTTCACTCAGTGTTTTAATCATAACCTTAGTTCTTTGTGGGGCGGGGGAAAAAAACGTGTTTGTCACTTCCTGTCCTGAGAGTGGAGGCCTGCAGGCAGACCCCTCTCTCATTTTTAAGTCAATAAAACAATTTCAATTCATTTTGGGAGTCGAGTCGTTAGATTGTTTAGTAACTGGCCGTGTAATAAGCGGGATAATGTGCAGCGAGGCGATCCTGATCTGCATGTCGGTGTTTTTCCCCCGTAAGGACCGCCTCGTTGCACATTATCCCTTACTTATTGTTTACATGTTTCACTTTGCCAAGTCATCACAGTCCAACACTGATATCATATCTACCAATGAATATTGATTTGAAGGATTACATTGAACTGACAGTGTTTCCTGGCCTGTTGTGGTTTGAAGAGATTATGAAAGGAGCAGTTCTTATTCAATGAGGTTCAGTACAAATGTTAATTATAATTAATTCAGAATCAGCTTTATTGGCAAAGTAATTAAACACATACATTTATAGCTGTTAATGTACTAACAAAGCTGATCAAAAGTAAAAGCATAGACATTAACATACGTATAAAAAAAACAACAATGACATTTGGAAAATCAGAATACCTTTTAGTCCCACAGAGGGAAAGATGTGAAAGAGGTTACAAGATATTTAGCTAATTTGTGTTGTTATATTTGCATAGTTTCTGAACGGAAATGTTTTGGCAGTTTTTTTTAATTAGTAAATGTATTGATAATATTAAAAACTAAATAAACAATAATAATAATAATGATAATAATGACAAGGAGAAGCAAAATAACAAAACACTTATTTATAAAAAATGTCATTGCCTGGCTCTTGGCCATAACAAAGAACGCTGAAAGGACACAAAATAAAGAAAGATATTTATTATTATAAACTAATCAAACCAAAAGAGCTCAATGGGGTGTGTTAGTCAGTAAGACCAGTAGTGTAGGTGTGGGTAGTGATGGCAGTTTGACACTGAAGCTTCGAACGGAGCTTCAACCCTGGACTTCCTTTTCCATAGAAGCAGTGATTCGAAGCTTGCTTCAAATCACGTGACATGTGACGTCAGAAGCAGCAACTGCTTCAAATCACGTGACATGTGACGTCCGAACCAGCAACTGCTTCATTTCCTGAATGAATCACTTGACTGGTTCGTCGCGTCCAATCACGCGATTCATGCACTGCCTCGTCTCTATTCTGACAGGTGACAGGTTGAAACAGTTTCGAATTTGAGCGCTTCAACACTTTATAACCGCTCTAAACAATGCGCAATGTGTGGGTTGTTGTCGTAGTTTGCGTTGTTGCTGTTGAGTTGTTGTTGGTATTGCATTTGAATTGGATCATTATATAGCAAGCCAGGAAGAAAGATAGGTCGTTCTAGTCTCTTCTCAATAACCCAATACACACAATTATCAATCTTTAATTGCAATAGAACATGATATTCAGTCTTAGTGTGTGTGTGCATCGAATATTTTTCAAGGCAAAGATACGTTAAACCCACTGCAGCCTTGCACTTCGCCAGGAGAGGTCGCTGTAACTGAAGCTTCGAGAAATGAACCTATTTCCGACACAATTGTCCAAGTGGTTCGATGCTCATTCAAAGCTTCATTTTGCCATCACTAGGTGTGGGTGTGGTGCCAGGTGTTGAATGCCGAACTAAGACAAAGGTTAAACCAAAGCATAAACAAGGTAGCTGCTCTCCAAACGATTTCCACCAACAGAAAAACTGGGCGAGACTCTGGCTCGGGCCTTTCACTCCTCAGGTACGCCGGCCAGGTGCCATCAATCAAGGCTGATACGAAGGGAAGATCATTAAAAACACACACACACACACACACACACACACACACACACTACAGGGGAGAGTAAAGCAGGGGCCGTCAAAAATATATTTCAAATAAAATAAGATTTATTTTTTCATTTAAATCGTTTATCTGAACAGGGACAATGCACATTGATGAACACTTTAAACCAATAATGCTTCAAATGTACATATGCTGGATTTGAGCTTTGAGCTAATTTCCATCCGTAGTCCTCACATACAACATTTAAGAACATGACATTTATATACATAGCAAATATAAATACATGATGATATGGAGAAAGATAAGATAAAATGGACCTTTATTAATCCCTGTGGGGAAATTCAAACAGCAACAAGGTAAGGGTGAAAAGCAGGACAGCACAGATTCACACACATTAATCAAATCAAAAATAAAATCGAGATAAAAATAAAAAATAATAAAAAAGTATGACAAGTTAAAAATAAAAGTGAATATACAGTAAATACAGATGCTGTGAAATCAGCATAACAACTGTAAGCTCATTAGACACAGTATATCATTTCAAACAAAAAGCACTTATTATTGGTGTATATATATAAGTTTAGTTGCTACAGGCACAGTTACACATGTTTATCTTTAATAAAGTAACTACAGGGCTGCTCACCTGAGGCCTGTACTACGAAGCCGGTTCAACATAACCTGGATATGTTGGAGTTAGCCGGTTGGCCTAATCCAAAACATACGCTCTCGCTAAGCGGTCCTACGACGCGGGTTATCAAGTGATCGCTCAAGCTAGCCGTGTCCTATAGGTGCGCGTTCACATGAAAGGGGTGGTATTTGGAGCATTCGACCAATCACAAACATGAGAAGCGCACTGCGTCATACTTCCTGAATGAAAAGTCAACTATAATATTAGACATATGAAGAAGTTAAACTTTAAACATCCATAACTTAAACACTTGATCCAGGATCAAAGCCACAGCTGCGCCGGCGAGGTGAATACAGCTGGTAACAGAACAAGTGTTTGAATGCGTACATTAACAGGTTTATGATATCACTGCCCCGTCTAAGACACGATCTGACTTTAATTACATTTGACTCGAGTGTTTCCTCAACTTAATGTGTTGCTTAAAATAATCCTTCTGCATACAGTATGTGACACTGTGAGTGTTGCACGGCCAGATACGGCTCAGCTGACTCAGATAAGGAAATATATGATACATTATGATGTGATATGATGTGATATGAATGATAATGGGACACATAGAC
Organism: Dissostichus mawsoni; assembly: GCA_011823955.1. Classification (NCBI taxonomy): domain Eukaryota; kingdom Metazoa; phylum Chordata; class Actinopteri; order Perciformes; family Nototheniidae; genus Dissostichus; species Dissostichus mawsoni. The sequence continues at coordinate 26,323,344 of JAAKFY010000011.1, forward strand.
GTCTGCACTCACAGTGCCGCGGACTGTACGTAATGTTACTTTGATCCGGTTACTTGTGTTGTGGCAGATATTAAGTAAGCTTTCTTAACGCTAATGTTATAATAGTCAGATTGCTCTGAAGATGGGAGGTGATATTCTATTAATGTTCACGTTCACACAGTCGGTGATTTTTGCCGGCCGTCTTTCCTGCAACGGCAGTTTTTCTCTATTTCCTTCTCCTGTAATATGACTTGATCGCTTTAAATCCGCACACTGAGCTCTGATTGGTCAGCAGGCGGTGCTTTCACTGAGTAGATCTCTTAGCCTGCAACCTAACGTGCTCCGGACCAGGTTAGCCGCTCAGCATAAGTTACCATGGAGATCTAGCCCAGTAAAAAGAGAACCAGCGTCGTAGGACCGGAAACCCTGAGTTTTCCCTGAAGTTAGCTCGCTAAGCGAAAATCCGGCTTCGTAGTACAGGCCTCAGGTAGAGCTGGCGGCCCATGAACCAGTTGATGCCGGCCTGTTGACCGTGGCATTCCCTCTACCTGCCCAAATGACTGATTACAAAACATGCAGGGTGCATTTTGGGTTGTTTTAAAAAATGTTTTGAAATACTGTATTTACAGTTTCCCATCCTCTGGTTATGTACATTTTCCTTTTTCTTTATCTGCCTCATTACATTTTTGCTCTTAGACAATGTTTAACTTCACCTAGACCAGGGGTCGGCGGCTCCGACTCTTTAGAAGAAGAAGACATACTTTATTAATCCCTCACAGGGAAAAAAATGTCCCCACTCTGTTGTGTTTACACACATTACACACACAGGGGAGGATATACATGCACAAACACCATCTCTCTGGCTCAGACCTCTTCCTCTCTGACCATTTAGCCATCACCATGACCGTCAACAATCCTCTCTCTCTCTCTCTCTCTCTCTCTCTCTCTCTCTCTCTCTCTCTCTCTCTCTCTCTCTCTCTCTCTCTCTCTCTCCACACAGCGACTCCGCTGCCCATGTACAGCCTCATCTTTGTCAACCTTTCTTAAGTTCTTTCTCTAAAACGTAATGGTTATTAAGCATTTAGCTCCTATGCTATTAATATTGACCTCCATTTCCTTTATGAAGTAAAGCAGCCTCCCTGTCTGTTCTCACGCTATCCTCACATCCCGGACTGAGAGACAGACTCCGAGGAGAACAGCTGTAGCAGATGTCTTGCAGGACAGGTGTTGGACAGACTGTATGGTTGGACTCTGTCTCACAGGCAGGTTGCAGTGTAACATCAGAGGAGACTGGGCCAACTGTACATTCTCAAACTGCACCACTTAGAACTAACTAACGATGTTTTGGGCAATCGCCCAACGCATCATCGGTGTCCCACTCCCTGCCACCGAGGACATCCAGGGGATACGGTGTCTGCAGAGGGCGCGTAACATCTTTAAAGACACCTCTCATCCTGCAAACTATCTGTTTGTCCTCCCACCCTGGGGAGGGGCCTCAGGAGCCTCCGGTCCAAGACCAGCAGGTTCAGGGACAGCTTTTTCCCCAGGGCTGTTACCCTGCTGAACTCTGCCCGCTGATAAACCCATGCCCATACCCACCACCCACATGTTTAATATTTTACTGTCAATACGGTTTATACTGTACATATTCATCTGTTTATAGCCTATCTATAATTATTCTTATTATGTAGACACCTGCACTGCTATTTTGCACTTCTGGTCAGATGCCAAACTTACATTTCGTCACTAGTACATGTACTATGTAATGACAATAAAGTTGAATCTGAATCTGAATCTGAATAGTCAACACTCCCTGGGACTTTCTGCTCAGAAAAACTAAAGTGAAAAGTGCATAAATAAAAAAGTAACCAAATAAAATAATAAAAATCATGATCTCAAACTGCTTTTAGCATTTCATTCTTCCATACCTGCAGTTGTTTTGCGACCCGCAAAAAACAAAACTACAAGTACATTTTTCTTTTAAACTTCTGATTAATCACAGAATTGTATTGTGATTAATCCGATTAAATATTTTGATCTATTGACAGCACTAAAAGCACCTTTTTTTTTATCTGCTTCATTACATTTGTTTTCTCTGATAATGTTTAACTTCACCTTAACAAATTGTTTGATTTTATATACAAATTGTCCTTCATGTAGAAACCTTGCTGAGAGACCAGGTTGGTGTTGCCTAACCTCAGCTGTGTGTGACCTGGTACTCAGCCCTCCTGCAGATCACACAGAGACACTGAGGAAGCAGACAAATCGAACCTGTGAGGCATCATCATCCACATCGCCTCCAACATGTCGTCTTCATACATGTCGTCTTCAAACATGTCATCTTCAAACATGGAGTTGCCAATCTTGTCAAACCCAGGCCCAAGCCCAAACCCAGCATAGAGAGGTTCAGTGAATGTGGTTCTGAAGGTGTGGAGGTGGATCAGTGTGTCAGAGGAGACTCTGTAGAAGGAGAGAGAGCCAGCAGGATGATCCACATACACTGCTACTCTACCAGAGGGGGGGGGAGAGGTGTGGTGGAAGGAACGATAAATGTGGCCGAAAGGAAAAGGAGGATGACGGCGAGAAGGAACGGTGGAGAAATGAGAAGAGGAGGATGTGGATAGAACGTGATGAGGAAAGCGGAGGAAAGGAGAAGGGGGGGAGGATGAAGAGGAGGAGGAGGGGGAGGAGGAGGGGGAGAAGGAGGTGTATCTTCTCTTTTTGTGCCAGACAGAGTAACCTTCATCAGAGCACTTCAGACTCCAGGACTGATCATTCTCTCCAAACTTGGAGTCCTTACTGCCTCCTTCCCTGCTGATTCCTCTGTAAGTCACTGCTATCTGAACCTCTCCACTCCACTCAACCTCCCAGTAACAGCGACCAGTCAGAGCTTCTCTACACATCAGCTGATGGCAGCGGTGAAACCTCTCTGGATGATCAGGATATGGCTGCTCCTCATTCACATGGTTCACCTTCCTGTTGCTTTCAGACAGTTTGAGTTCTCTGTTAACTGTGTTTGTGTCCAGCTCCAGTTTACAGGCATCTGAGGGAGAGAAAGAGACAGCATCAGGTTAACAAAGGTTATTAATCTACTGACAATGTCCCAGTTTGAAGATGGCTAATGGCTTATTTTTTTAGGGAACACACTTACACTTTCTGAGGCCTGGCCTCAACCATCGGGCTCCAGCAGGCTCCAGCCTGAAAGAAAGAGGGGGGGGGGGGGGGGGGGGGCAGGGTGTTAACATGGACATTTGGACATTGCATTGTCCCACATGTATTGTCGTGGCTTCCTTCTTTATTTTTCTATCAAGCCACTAGACGCCTTAAACAGACATTTTTAACTGTTTTCTTTCCTTTATATTTGTGTTACTTACACTTGAGGAGCCTCCAATGGTTTGGATGATATTATGCAATGGGTTTGCGCAAAATAAAATAACAAACTTTTACACATGCAACAAAGCAAAGAGGCCTTCACTATATTCAAAACGAAGAGGCAAAACTCAAATAAAATAACAAACAACTTAGGTATTCTTTCTTGCTTTTTTCTTGTAAGGCTTGATAACTTAAAGCGTAATTGAACGGTTAAAAACTGAGCCTCGACGGCATCTTTCTGACAGGTTGCCCGTCTTTAGAGGAGGCGCCATGGGAATTGTAGTCTTTTATAGTGTGTTTGACTACAGACGTCACGATTAGGTGGCCTTTCTTATAAAAACAAAATACTGGCTCTAACATGTATGTTAGTCTGTAAATGCACTTATAGGTCCACGGGCTGACCCCGCCCCATAGCAGCTGTTGGCTATTTACACCCTCCCCAGACCGACTGTTTACTGTAAGGTTGCACGTTACTTCATGCTGTAAGCGTCAAGGCTTAGCGAGAAATCATTATTACATCCATGTAAAGCATGCGCCAAAGGGCTGTCGGCGTTAACGTGGTAACACCCACAATTAATCACATTACCAAGTTCGACCCAACTTCCTCCCGTAATTCCAGAGTGGATGTTAACCATGACATGCATTGGCAGTGAAAAGGCGAAGAAGCTTTAGGTGTGGTGAAAACAGAGGAGAGGCATTTCTTGAAGTTGCATAGAAAGGTGGGAGGTAACGGAGTACCAATGTAGGATCAGATATTATTCCTCGAGCTCAAAGTATGATAGATTACTACCATACGAGCATATGCCCCGTGTAATGGGGCTACATTATTTCGTCAATTGACACCAGTTAAAATAAGAAAAAAAAGGCGAAAAGCTAAATTATTTTATTGCTTTGAAATAACTTGTAAAATGTTTAAATGTTTTTTTCTATTGTGTATTGTAAATGCTATGGGGTCCCTGGATTGTGAGCCACTTAATAATTTGTTATTGTGTCTTTTAGAATGCTAAAGCCCTTCTTCGTACATATTATGCTCATATTCAGGTGTATATCAGTAGGTAGTGTCTCTACTTTAAAGAGTCCTCTCCTGTTGATGTCCAGGTGTATATCAGTATGTAGTGTCTCTACTTTAAAGAGTCCTCTCCTGCTGATGTTCAGGTGTATATCAGTATGTAGTGTCTCTACTTTAAAGAGTCCTCTCCTGCTGATGTTCAGGTGTATATCAGTATGTAGTGTCTCTACTTTAAAGAGTCCTCTCCTGCTGATGTTCAGGTGTATATCAGTATGTAGTGTCTCTACTTTAAAGAGTCCTCTCCTGCTTATGTTCAGGTGTATATCAGTATGTAGTGTCTCTACTTTAAAGAGTCTCTCCTGCTGATGTTCAGGTGTATATCAGTATGTAGTGTCTCTACTTTAAAGAGTCCTCTCCTGCTGATGTTCAGGTGTATATCAGTAGTGTCTCTACTTTAAAGAGTCCTCTCCTGCGGATGTTCAGGTGTATATCAGTATGTAGTGTCTCTACGTTAAAGAGTCCTCTCCTGCTGATATTCAGGTGTATATCAGTATGTATTGTCTCTACTTTAAAGAGTCCTCTCCTGCTGATGTTCAGGTGTATATCAGTATGTAGTGTCTCTACTTTAAAGAGTCCTCTCCTGCTGATGTTCAGGTGTATATCAGTATGTAGTGTCTCTACTTTAAAGAGTTTCCTGCTGATGTTCAGGTGTATATCAGTATGTAGTGTCTCTACTTTAAAGAGTCCTCTCCTGCTGATGTTCAGGTGTATATCAGTGTGTAGTGTCTCTACTTTAAAGAGTCCTCTCCTGCTGATGTTCAGGTGTATATCAGTATGTAGTGTCTCTACTTTAAAGAGTCCTCTCCTGCTGATGTTCAGGTGTATATCAGTGTGTAGTGTCTCTACTTTAAAGAGTCCTCTCCTGCTGATGTTCAGGTGTATATCAGTATGTAGTGTCTCTACTTTAAAGAGTCCTCTCCTGCTGATGTTCAGGTGTATATCAGTATGTAGTGTCTCTACTGGGAATGTCTCCATGCTTTAATGTTCAGAAAGCTCTTTATTGTTCTCATACTGCCTGTGCTGCAGCACCTCTTTTCACCCTCTGTCTGAAACCAGAGCCCAGTCTGCTCTGATTGGTTAGCTGACCGGCTCTGTTGTGATTGGTCAACCGCTTAGAGATGTCCCGCCCCCTTAGCCTATCACGTACAATGTGTTGGAGCGTTAGCCAATAGGAGCGTGAGTGTTACACAGTGATGTCATTATGTTCCGGAAGTAAACACGGGAGTCCAATTGAGGAATGTTGGGAGGAGAGAAACTCCCTCTGGAGGGAACACAGGGATGTTAACCTTTGCAGACCATTTACATGCACACAATCCTATACAACGGAAACCTATAAGGGAACATCAAAAAAAGCAGAATAGGCCTCTCATACCTGAGAACGTCCAGTCTCCAGAGTGGATCCTCCAGTCCAGCTGACAGTAGCTTCCCCCTGAGTCTCCAGGATGATTGTAGCTCAGGTCCAGCTCTCTCAGGTGGGAGGGCTTGGAGTTTAAAGCTGAGGCCAGAGCATCACAGCCTTCCTCTGTGATCAAACAGCCTGACAGCCTGCAGACACAAACAACAGCATGATAATCTCAGGGTACTGCAGGACTGGAAGGTAGTGGGTTTTTTACTGCCATCACCCATGTTTAATCTGTAAACCTAAAACTTCCAGTCACTGATTCATTTAATAATGAAACAAACTAACATAAAACAAAGGAATAGAAAACAACATCCAAAATAAATGGCCACAGAGGGCAGCAAATAGAAAGAACTGCAGCTGACTCACTCGTACTAGCGATTTAACATCAGTCGCCGCCATCAGGGAAATGACACGGTTTCAGATGCTCACAGTGCTGCACATAAGGGTATTTACCATCCAGTTGTTTCAGACAGTGTTGTGGTCAATACACCAATTCTCGAGTCCGAGTCACTCTCGAGTCCCCACTCCTCGAGTCAGAGTCCAAGTCTGAGTCACCCAAGAAGAGTCTGAGTCATCATTACCTTTGCTCGAGTCCAAGTCCGAGTCCGTGTCAGAAGTCTGAGTCATCATGTATTAATCGGAGTGGATATATTTGTTTAAATGTAGCTGTTGGTTTGGTCCTTATCTATCAATATTTGTTATTGTCTACATTGCATTTTATTAGACAATAAAATAATATTATTATTATTAAGGTTAAGGTTGCTTCACAAATAAAAATGGTCTACATTAAACACCACAACCCACTGTCAGCATTTCAGGTTTACTTCAGTTTATTTAGTGGTTCTAAAATCCACAGAAACTGAAAAGACCTTGACATTCCACTGACCTAACTAAACCATCACTGTACTGAATGACTTTTATTAGCGATGGGTCATAAACATAAATAAATCATAGTAATCATTCTTGGAAATCAAAGTCAACTTGTATCATGTGGTTGTTTCATTTCCTTATATGCATTGTTGTTGAGAACGTAATGAATTATTTTAACAGTGGAACGGAATAGTGCAATTTTCAATGTGAAACAGTGAACTGTTACAGGTCTAGCAGCCGCAAGGGGTTGTGATAAGCGGATGTTTCCAACGGCACCCGAACACCCCGTTTATCTTTTCTCCGTGATAAATAATAGCCCGGACAGCTGGTTAACGGCTGACAACGTGTCGCGTTAGAACTTTCCGGTAAGCATCCAAACTACGGTTTAGGGGGCGCCTAGATACCGATAGTAAAGAATATAACAGAACTATTGCTCATGAAATTTGACGTTAACCCAGACTTTTCCTCAATCGTACTTTCACAGAAAGCGCATTTTGCCTGCTCTTGCTTTTAAAGTACACAGCACGATGCAGGGGTTTATGTATATCTTTAGACTGAGAATAGCGGGGGCGCGCGGACTAACGAGTTTGAGTTCATCAGTGCGCGAGTCCGAGTCGAGTCACGAGTCCCAACATCGGCACTTGAGTCCTGGACTCGAGTCCGAGTTCATTCAATGGATTTCAACAGGCAACATTTTCAGCTGCTCCCGGCTTATCCTTAGTCTTTCAGTCTCTTTCGAGCCCATCAGCCGAACTCTAAGGCTGAGCCCTGTCATCATACATAAGAAACTTTAATCAGCCGCTTTCAGCTGTTTGTATCTGCAACTCGTTCTTCAATTACAACTTAAAGGTCCCCTATTATGCAAAATGCCCTTCTTGATGTCTTTTATACATAAATATGTGTCCCCGGGTGTGAGGAGACTCACAAAGTGTCAGAAAATAAAACCCTCTCTCTGAATCCCGTCCCGCAGCTGTGTTTCAGCCGAATGTCTGCAGGAGGGACTTGGAGTAAAGTTGATATATATATATAATACATATAATGGCACTGTTCTAGCGGTAAACACTGAAAAAAGAACATGTCAAGCTTTGTGCTGTATCAGAAACAATGAGACGTGTTTTGGAAGTAATATGGTCTGTGTTTACATTAGCAAGCATGCTAACACTCAGAGCTAACGCTGTACTGGAGAGAGTATGTGTAAAGAAGCAGGAAATAAAAAGGAACTCACCTTGTGGTAAACCCTGAGAGAGAAAAAGCGTTTGAGCTACATACTGTTTCAGAAATAATGCTTGATGTGGTTTGGAACATGATATGGCGTTTAATCACTGCAGCATTTAGCTGAGTTTCTGCTGGTAGACATTCTGATACTTCTCTCTCCACAGAGCTCACTGTTACCATATGGACGCTCCAAAGGGGCGTGGCCAGCAGCAGCTCCAAAGGGGCGTGGCCAGCAGCAGCTCAGTTACATTAAAATGGCCAGACACAGAATCAGCACTTTAGTAACAGGGCTGAAGTAGAGGGCTACAATGGGTGATCTGTTTGGTATTTTGAGCGAAACACTTCAGAGACATGTTTTGTATAGAAATGGCCCTATAATATATTGTTCAAATATAGCATAATCGGAGACCTTTAAAGCTTGTGATCATAGGTAAAGGTTGGAACAGTAACGGACTGGTAAATATAACTTAGCCTCCAGCTCACCATCGTCTCTCCAACAGTTCATTAAAACGCCCTCTCCAAAGAGGATGTCCAACTCATGCTGCATTTTACCCTCAACTGTGAACAAAAATGATGTACTAGAACTACAGTAAAGCACTGCCAACCCTGAGGAAGCACTCCACGGTTTCCCTCTAGTGAGCTAGGCCTAGGAGTATGCCGACTAGGAGGGGCAACACTGAAAACTACCCAAATGCAGTTGAAGGGCGAAACGCCAACACTATTGTTTTTTGAAAGTCCCTTGTAGATGCTTAATGAATGTAATGTCGATGACCATATGTGCTCTGACCTTAGAGTTTTCAGATTACAGTGTGGACTCTCCAGTCCAGCAGAAAGCAGCTTCGCTCCTGAATCCTTCAGGTCGTTGTTACTCAGGTCCAGCTCTCTTAGACTAGAGGACTGGGAGCTGAGGACTGAGGACAGAGCTGCACAGCTTCTCTCTGAAAGGTTACAGCCACTCAGCCTGAGGAGAAAATGATAATTACAGTTTTTTAGAAGATATTTAGAAGATTGCAATTATTTGATAATAGACTAATCAGGATGAATCCCTGTACTTACCGAGCTGCGGTGGAGGCTTTGACCACTGGCATCAGCCTCAGAGAGCCTCCTCTGAAGCAGAGTATTTCTTCAGGTCAAACATCCAGATTTTTCTGATGACAGTAAGATGAAGACCAGAGCTGACCACTGAGCAGGAGACAGATTATCTCTGTCGAGATTCCTGATCTCAGGTACTGTTGGATCTGCTCCACTAGAGAACGATCATTCAGTTCATTCAGACAGTGGAACAGGTTGATGCTTCTCTCTGCAGAGATCTCTTCGATCTTTTCTTGATGTACTGGATTTCTGTTGTCTTCAGAGCATTCTTCTTTGTCTCAGCAGGCCTCGTAGGAGAGTTCTGATTGGTCCAGTGAAAGACCCAGGAGGAAGCGGAGGAACAAGTCCAGGTGTCCGTTTGGACTCTGTAAGGCCTTGTCCACAGCACTCTGGTAGAGATGTAGTTTAGGTTTGATTGGTGAAGACGCCTGGAGGTTGTTGGTTCTTCTGACAGCAGGTTGACTCCAGAGTGATGAAGGTCAGATGGACATGAAGAGCAGCCAGAAACTCCTGAACGCTCAGATGGACGAAGCAGAACACCTTGTCCTGGTACAGTCCTCTCTCCTCTCTAAAGACCTGTGTGAACACTCCTGAGTACACTGAGGCTGCTCTGATATCGATGCCACACTCTGTCAGGTCGGACTCATAGAAGATCAGGTTGCCTTTCTGCAGCTGCTCAAAAGCCAGTTTTCCCAGAGACTCCATCATCTTCCTGCTCTCTGGACTCCAGTGTGGATCTGTCTCAGCTCCTCCATCATACTTGACGTTCTTCACTTTGGACTGAACCACCAGGAAGTGGATGTACATCTCAGTCAGGGTCTTGGGCAGCTCTCCTCCCTCTCTGGTTTTCAACATCCTCCAGAACTGTAGCAGAGATCCAGCAGAAGACTGGGATGTGGCACATGATGTGGAGGCTTCGTGAGGTCTTGATGTGGGAGATGATGGTGCCGGCCTGCTCCTGATCTCTGAATCTCTTCCTGAAGTATCCTCCTTCTGTGGGTCAGTGAACCCTCGGACCTCTGTCACCATGTCCACACACTCAGGAGGGATCTGATTGGCTGCTGCAGGTCGTGTGGTTATCCAGAGGCGAGCAGAGGGAAGCAGCTTCCCCCTGATGAGGTTTGTCAGCAGCACATCCACTGAGGTGGACTCTGTGACATCAGTCAGGATCTCATTGTTGTGGAAGTCCAGAGGAAGTCGACACTCATCCAGACCGTCAAAGATGAACACGGGAACTGATCAAACCTGCAGATTCCTGCGTCTCTGGTTTCAGAGAAGAAGTGATGAACAAGTTCCACCAAGCTGTACTTGTTCTCTCTCACCACATTCAGCTCTCTGAAGGTGAATGGAAATATGAACTGGATGTCCTGGTTGGCTTTGCCTTCAGCCCAGTCCAGAGTGAACTTCTGTGTTAAGACTGTTTTCCCAATGCCAGCCACTCCCTTTGTCATCACTGCTCTGATTGGTGCATCTCTTCCAGGTGAGGCTTTAAAGAGGTCTTCTTGTCTGATGGTTGTTTCTGGTCTGTCTGGTTTCCTGGATGCTGTTTCAATCTGTCTGACCTCATGTTCATCATTGACCTCTGCAGACCCCCCCTCTGTGATGTAGAGCTCTGTGTAGATCTGGTTCAGAAGGGTTGGGTTTCCTGCTTTAGCAATGCCCTCAAACACACACTGGAACCTCTCCTTCAGGGTGGATTTAACTTTACGTTGACACATTAGAGCAGATGTTTCTGAAAGAACACAACAAAAAGATAACCTTGGTTCATTGAATAAAAGACTCTTCACTCTATTTACGTATAGGACTTGATCCCACCACTGAGCCAGCCACTTAGAGTATACAAGTAAAACACCTGTTGGGGATTTGGGTAAGACTTGTGGGATGAATTAGTTTACCCAGAGCCTGCGGCGGTAAAGTCAGACATTTCAAAGTGTCTTTGCAAAACGTCCTTAATCCCCCCCAATAAATCCCAATGCTTCTAAGGAAGGAGGGAGGAGGACGTTCAAGTTCAAAACTTGTTACATCCTGTTACCAGCAGGTGGCGCTTTGTTGATGAGTAAATATGGTCATGTAGATGTCTTCAGGCCTGGGCTCTGATCATCCATGAGAAATGTGGATATTTAGGAGTATATATGGTCGAGATACAGCAACTACCTGGATCACAGCGAGAGGCGCTTTTTCACAGCCATGCCACTGCGGGGGTGTTTGATGTGGACTAAAAGCTTTTGATTTTCAAGGTCTTAAAGGTAGGATGGGTAAGAATGGAGAAAGCAGCAGCTCGAGTACGCAGCCGAAAAAAATCTGCCCCTTCCTTCAGACTTCCTTACAGAGCCCCTCCTCCAACACACACGAACACGCACACGACCAATGAGGGCACGAGATCAGTTTGTGCACAGATGGAAGGCTGACAGGCAGGTAGGCCATCCAGTTACTTTAGCCGGGCCGGCTCAGATGATTGGTCGTGCTTTTTACAGCGCCACGGCTTCCACAGATGACATTTTTTAATGTATTTATTGTCAAAGCATTTAATGTATTCATTGCTATCGGGATGTTAAGAGCATTTCATGGAATATAACAACAAGTGTTTCTGAAGTGAATTACCTACCCCACCTTTAAGATGGTACTGACCAAATTTAGAGTTTATTGGATGAAAACTGTAGGAGGCCAAAGGTTGCACATACATTTCAATGTATCAATGTTCAATGATCGACTTCCTGTTGGGTTTGTAATATGCCTCCAGGAGGCTTTTCTGTGCGTCTTACCATGCTTCATATGCCTACCAAATTTCTAATTTCTAGGTGAAACCTGATTGAGGGGATGCCTTTTGGCAACTTTGTAGGGGGCGCTATAGAGCTTTTTGCAGATGCCCCGTGAACGCGACACCCAAAATATACACATTTTCACCAGACCTGAATCATAAACATTAAGTTCTCAAAAGGTGATATACTTTTAGGAAATATAATAAAAACCCTAGCAATTTGAATAGGTCCTTTGTTCCGACTTTGTTGGTGCTCGGGCCCTAATAATAAAGAATTCACTTTTATCATTTCATTTATCTAAAAAGTGATTATATGAGTTTGTCCTACATCCCTTATGTTAGATCTTAAAGAGAAAACCTCTTACTGTTATGCAAACAGTCAGCCAGCTTATCCTGCTTCATGCTCTTCAGGAAGTGCAGTGTGATCTTCAGAAAGGCCTCACCGATATTCCTCTTCTGCTTTTCATCCTCAGCATCCAACTCATCCTCATTCTGACTCTCTTCTGGGTAATCTGAACACATAACCTTCCGCATCTTCTTCAGCTCATTCTTCACAAAAGTCACAATGTTCTCCTCCAAGACCTGGAACACATTATAACATGAATGAGACAATCATCGTGGATCTATGGACATACTGACATTCAGCTGGCATGAAAGTGTAGCACGGAGAAGATTATGAACTGAATAGATGTAGAAGTAGTTGTACACAGGGGTTAAATTGGACCGGGGCTGTCCGGGGCTAAGCCCTGGCACATAGGACGATGCTCTCTCTGACGTCATCACCCTCGCATATTTGTCATATGTTTATAAAAAACGATGTAAAAACTTTTCTCGTTCTTAATATAGACTATATTTAGGGTCGATATGTGTTGACTTTACTTTAAAATAGCAGATCTCTGTGACCGGATATCGTTTTTTCTTAGTGAACGTGTGTGTCGTGAGCAGCACCGCCCGGACTCCCCTGCTCCCCGCGACTCCTCCGTGCAGATAGTCTGCAGCGGTGTGTGTGTGTGTACACAGAGTCTGCAGCGGTGTGTGTGTGTGCACAGAGACCCGTCTTTTAACACGGAGCCCGTTTCCTAAACCATGCTAAATGTATGTGTGTGCATAAAGCTGAGTTATGATCGGTCATAATTAAATAGTTTACAGTGAGATTTACTCACATACTTTTGGCCATACTCGCGCAGCCCTACAAATGAACTGAGATTACCACACAAATGTTCTTTAGCAAGTGTGCAGAGCAATGTTGATTTAAAATATAAATTGTAATCAACAACATAAGGTCAGATAGTGAGACCCCCCCCCCCCCTCGCACCTTCAAACAGAGCCCCCCCACATATCCCAATTTAACCCCTGGTTGTACATGTACAGACCATAAATATGGAGTCCAGATGTGTCTGATCATGCTGTGCAGACTGACCACTGGGAACCCCCGAGCTCTTGTGGACCACACTATGGAGGAATCATAGAAAAATAGCTCACATTATGTCTGTCAACAAAGAGACGTGTTTTTGCAGCTACTGAAAAACAGAGAATTTTCTTTATGCTTTTGTGCTTCATTTTAGGAGAGGTTGGAAGAGACTTTAAAGTAACTTGTTCTTCTTTAACGTAACCCAACTATCACTTGCAGCTTACATCTGATCAGCTAGAAGTCGTCCTTTAAAGTTTATGAAATCATCCATCGACATGTCGCTCTTGAGGGACACACAGCTGGGTTCAGGAGAGACAGCTCTCTGACGGCGCCTGAAACAAAAACAGCACAGAACATTTTAATGCAGAGAAAAACAGATAAAAAATAAAATGTTGATTTCTTAAAACCACTATATATATATATTTCAGTGTAACATTATTAATCGCTTTGTATTTAAAAAATGTGAATGGATTGTGATGTAATTCTAAACTATGAAAGCTTCAATGACCCCAACTTTTGATCCAAAGAATAAAAAATAAAAAGTGTTTCAAGCCATGTCTCATATCTATGGCAAGCCGATTTAGCTTTTATTCATTTCTGGAGGATATCAAAAATTCAATTCTTACTAGTAATAATGTTTATTTCTGGTATCAAAAATTGAATTTTAACTAGTTAGAATGCAAATTCTTGATGTCAGAAATTCAATTGTAACTAGTAACAATTGAATTCCTGATAAAAAAAAAGGATTTTGAACTAGTTCAAATTGTATTTCTGATATCAACAATAAGCATTTCGACTAGTTCAAATTGAATTCTTGATATCAGAAATTGGCATTTGAACTAGTTCAAATGTAATTGTAACTAGTAACAATTGAATTATTGATATCAGAAATTCGCATTTCAACTAGTTCAAATTCCAACTCCCATAGAAATGAATGAGAAAAACGATGCAAATATCACTAGTTAAAATCGCATTTCTGATATCAGAAATACACATTACAACTAGTTACAATTGAATTTCTGATATCAAGAATTTGCATTCTAACTAGTTAAAATTCAATTTTTGATATCAGAAATAAACGTTATTACTAGTAAGAATAGATTTTTTGATATCCTCCAGAAATGAATAAAAGCTAAATCGGCTTGCCATACACCCCCCTCTATTTCAGCCCTGTTACTAAAGTGCTGATTCTGGGTCCGGCCCTTTAAATGTAACCGAGCTGCTGGCCACTCCCTTATGGAGCGCATGCAAGCAGTGAGCTCTGTGAAGAGAAGGCTGTCTCCCGGCAGATACTTAGCTAAATGCTGCCGTGATTAAACGCCATATCCTGTTCCAAACCACATCAAGCATTCTTTCTGAAACAGTATGGAGCTCAAACTTTTCTCTCTCAGGTTTACCACAAGGTGAGTTCCTTTTTATTTCCTGCTTCTTTACACATACTCTCTCCAGTACAGGTTAGCTCTGAGTGTTAGCGATGCTAATGTAAACAAAGACCATATTACGTCCAAAACACGTCAGGCATTGTTTCTGATAGCAACATTTCTGATTGGCCCGTGGGTCTAAAGCCAGCCTATATTTCAGATATTACGTCATATCGGACGCAAATCTGGATCAGCTCCGTTGTTCCCCCGTTTTTAGAGATTTGGGTACGGAGGAAAAGAGAGAGGGTTTTATTTTCTGACACTTTATGAGTCTCCTGACACACCGGGGACACATTTTTATGTATAAGAGACATCAAAAAGTGCATTTTGCATCATAGGGACCTTTAAGGTCCGAATTCAAGGAAAAAAAAATCAGAATTCAAAATGTCATCTCAGAATTCTTAGAAAAAAGTCAGAATTTTTTTTTCTAAGAATTCCTAGTTTTATTGTAATGTAACCCAACTATCACTTGCAGCTTACATCTGATCAGCTAGAAGTCGTCCTTTAAAGTTTATGAAATCATCCATCGACATGTCGCTCTTGAGGGACACACAGCTGGGTTCAGGAGAGACAGCTCTCTGCTTACGGCGCCTGAAACAAAAACAGCACAGAACATTTTAATGCAGGAGAAAAACACATACAAAATAAAATGTTGATTTCTTAAAGCCACTATATATTTCAGTGTAACATTATTAATCGCTTTGTATTTTAAAAATGTGAACGGATTGTGATGTAACTTCTAAACTATGAAATCTTTGTCAGTTATGAACCTTCAACGACTCAAATTTTTGATCCAAAGAATGAAAAGATCTTGTTATTTAGTTTGAACAGATTATTACGGAAGAGGATTAGGGCCACATGGAATTATTAGAAAATAAATCATAATCCTAACTTTAATCTCAAAATTGTTTTTTCTGAGAATTCTGAGATTAAGGGCAGAATTCATAAAATAAAAGTCTGAATAATTTTTTCTAAGAATTCCTAGTTTAATTTTAACGTAACCCGACTATCACTTGCAGTTTACATCTGAGCAGTAGATCGAAGTCTTCCTTCAAAGTTTATGAAATCATCCATCGACATGTCGCTCTTGAGGGACAGACAGCTGGGTTCAGGAGAGACAGGTCTCAGCTGATGGCGCCTGAAACAAAAACAGCACAGACACATTTGCGTAACTATGCTATAAGGGTAAGAGGTATCTTAACGCCCACTGATGTCATTAATAACAAGGACTTTCGGAAAGTTACACATAGTACCTTTAACACAAACAAGAGAAACATTTAATGCATTTTTTCAGTTTCATTCTTACCTTCCAGGTCCAGGTCCAGGTCCAGGTCCAGGTCCAGGTCCGTGCCACTGGCCTCTACACACAGATATTTGAATGTTAACAGTGTGTCCTGAGCTGGGACACTAAGCAGACTCATGCACAGATAGAGAACTTCATCTCACCTCCTAGCTTTGAAATGTTTCTGCAAGGCCAACAATCTCTCTCTCTCTCTCTGATCCATGGCAGAGTCCACAGAAACACCTGCTGGAGAATCACACATTATTCACACATCATTTCTCCTCATCATGATCCCCTCACAGAGCCCATTCACCTCCATACTCAGGGGAAGTCTCCATGTTGTCTTTGGGATCAGTATTCACGTTTACTTGACTTTGAAAAGCTTTTTCAACATTTTAGAATATTTATATTTTTCCAGTTAGAGCTTTTGTGCAATAGTCCATCATGTGAACTTGTTAGCTGGAGCTGAACTAACAGACACCTTTATACCTTCATCTGTAGAGAAACACAGAGCATCAGTTCTGTCCTTGAGACTGTAGGAAGCGTTTCAATATTTAAACCTTAACTAAAAAACAACACATTCAGCCAGTCCTCTTGCTTATTCAAATACAAAATTGCTTATTTTAATGTATTACAGTTGTATGATTTTATTCCAATTGTTTTATTAATCATTTTTGTTTTATTTCATGCTCCTTTACTACTATTACTGTTTTTTTTTTTTTTATTAAACTGTTTCCTTTGAATGAGGCTGTCTGTGATGTGTGGCCCTCTGGAGGCAGAAAGAGGTCATGGTCAAGTCTCTATAAAACCGATTAGATTTAACAAAGATTATAATTAATCTATGTTTAATTTATGTATGTATTTGAACAAGGAAGAATACAAATACTTTATCCCAGAGAAAAGAGAAGAGATGATTTATGCCAGATGTAAGCTAAAAGATCATTTCTATTGCAGTCCTGAGGCAGGTACACAACAATCACCAAACACTGGGTTAGGGTCAAGTGATGCTCCAAACCAACTAACGGGCAGTTATCGTACTTTATTACACGGCTTCGTTGTATACTCGATTCTGATTGGTCAATTCAGAACAGTTGACAGGTTGTTAATCCAGTAGAACAGACCGCCGTCAAGGACTAATGACCGAGAAAAGAGAAAGAGGTTAAAAGACATCAAGCTCTGAGTACTTCTACTTTTACTCATGTACAAGATCCGAGTACTTCTACTTTTACTCAAGTACAAGATCCGAGTACTTCTACTTTTACTCAAGTACAAGATCTGAGTACTTCTACTTTTACTCAAGTACAAAATCTGAGTACTTCTACTTTTACTCAAGTACAAGATCTGAGTACTTCTACTTTAACTCAAGTACAAAATCTGAGTACTTCTACTTTTACTCAAGTACAAGATCTGAGTACTTCTACATTACCTCAAGTACCAGATCCGAGTACTTCTACTTTTACTCAAAATGATTCTACAATTTAGGGTACATTCCATGTCCAATGTCCATTGATGTCCATTGATGATAATTATATTTATTCTAACTATTTTCTTCAAAAATATCATATTTTGCCTATTATTGGAAAGCATGTTATAATATCACACAAACATTATGTGCATCCTATGCTTCTTTTAGCTTGACATGTGTCATGATGTTCTTAAATTGAGTTTTTGCTATGTCCGTTTTTCAGTTGAGGGTGTCTTGGTTTCAAAATAATGAATAAAAACCATTAAAGTAAATAACAACTATTATTCATTTATTTCAAAAGTCTAAATACTAAAGAATAAGAATATTTTTTTTATTGATTTCCTCCTTTAAATAATTTAAATATCTTAATATATGAATGTCCGCAAAGTTCTGTCAACTATGTTACTAACAGAACTCCCCCCTTTAACTCAAAAATGGTTTGTCCCAATACCATGTCACCAGCATCACATGATGCCATATTCCTCTTTGGCTGACATTTTGAACACACTGTGGTGATTGTCCTCTAACGTTTTGCAATATTTTATGTATAATAGCACATTGTCAATGAGTATATTAATTGACCATCAACAATGTTACGTACATTGTTATGGTTTACAATTGCTTAAAGGTCCCATGTCATGCTTTTCTGGTTATTACCCGTCCCCTTGTGTGTTATGTAGCTTTTTCTGCATGTAAACGGTCTGCAGAGTCACAAACCCTCAAAGTACACCCTGTAGCGAGTAAAACTCTAACACAGAAAATACCTGTCTATGCTGCCTCAGAACGCCTCGTTGGACATTTCTCATTTACTTCCTGGGTATCGCTACGTAGGGATACCCAGTAGCCACGCCCAGAGCTATGGCGGCACCCTCTGCCAGCCTTTCAAGAAACAAAGCTTCCCAAACCTTTCAGCGATTCATGCCGGATATGTACAGCGTAGGGCACTGAAGAACGATATGTCATATTTATTATGCTACACAAACATTATATTGCAGTTTTAGTGTCGTCAACTCCGTTTCTAATATGCAAAAAGACTGCAAAATGCATCTATGATTATTTTTAGTATTTTCGATCTTTCCAATCCAGACGAGAGATCTCTCTCTCCCCGTCTGTGTGCGAGGGGGCGGGGCAGTTTACACACATGCGGCTGCTGCATGCAACAACACACACACACTACTCCTACATTGTTTGGACCAGCGGGAGATTCGGGTACACAACCTCTAAGTATTCATTGTTGTTTGTGTATTTATGTTTAAAACAAACAAGGTATCTACCACACTGTTTAAATGGGTAAACGTTTTTCGGGCTACTACGTTGGGATCGCGGAGAAATGCTCTCCGCAGACCAATGCTCACAGCGTTATAAACCTTTTTCTTACTCAATATCAAGCCACACTTATTGTTTTTACTTCGCTGTGAGTGTTTGTGTGTGATGTGATGAGTTTCGCTTGTTCTCGCTGTATCTATCTCCGACACGGAAACCCTGTCCGCTCCTCACAGCAACGAGCAGCAGCTGAGAGCAGCTGCACGTCGCGTGACCAATCAGAGCACACTGGGCTCATAGGGAGGAGGGGGGGCAGGAGCTCCAACAAGCCGTTTAGGACAGAGAGTGAATGCACATGCTATACAGAGATGCTGTATGAGAAACCAATGTGAGTTTGGAACATTGAACAATGTAAATCTATTCCGAGACCTCAACAATGGAATTATGATCAGTAGAAATGGCCATGACATGGGACCTTTAATGATTTTAATTCAATTATATGTTCAAATGTGAGGTTAACCTGTTCAAGAAAATGACATGTGGTCATCCAGGGAAGGCCTACCATTGAAATGATGGGTCAAAATAGGGAAATTGTCAACTACAGTAGGTTACCTGTCAACTAAGTTACCCAGTACTGTAATAACTGTAGTAACTTAGTTGACAGGTAACCTAGTTGACAATTTGTATGACATGTAGACGTCCTTACACATCATTATCAATTGAATTTTGCACTTCTGCCTTGAAATGAACATAGTGCTGATGGTTAATAATGTGTCCAGTCAACTATGTTATTTGCGTCAAATGTTTGACTTTCATTGTCAACTATGTTGCACCTCATTTTTTCAAATTTAAAATATCTAAAATAGTGCTTCTGATATCCTTTATAGTATAATGTACATCTAAACAGGTTGGAGTTTTACATGACATCTCTTAAAACTATCAAAATGACCTGTATGGTAGTTTTATAATACAAAATATCCCTATCCTTAATGACAGTGCTGAACATATCACATGAAAAAAAAAAACTAATACAATTATTTTTTAAACTTTTAAAAATCATTGGATATATGGTAGAATAGACTCAAGAGCCTTTCAAATTGGATTTTACTTGAAGAGCAGGACTTAATCAAATGATTGTAATGACATCAAGTTTGTCCGAAACATAGTTGACAAACTGAGTAGTGAAAACATCCTTTCCCTTAAAAAAAAAAAAAAAAAAAAATGTTTAAGCTTTGCAACTAGTGGATATGTTACACTGAGGAATATACTAACTTGAACCACTGATTGTTCTATTGAGAAAGAATACTTTTCTTGTATTGTTTTGTTGATGTGAAATGTACCCCAAATTGTAGAATGAGTCAAGTACAAGATCTGAGTACTTCTACTTTTACTCAAGTACAAGATCTGAGTACTTCTACTTTTACTCAAGTACAAGATCTGAGTACTTCTACTTTTACTCAAGTACCAGATCTGAGTACTTTTACATCTGAGTACTTCTCCCACCTCTGGAGTTTACTAGTCCGCACGGAACTGTTTGTAGGCTACATAGCGTGTTTCATGACGGACACAAACAGCGTTGCTTCCGGTGCAACGTATACAGTTGCGCTAATTAGTCCGCTGTACAGGAAATTGTAGTTTTCCACACGACAGCAGACGCACAGTGATAACATCTGCTGGCACATCATAATAAATACATCATACATACACCAAACAATGTTAGAGCAGTCTCTATGATGTCTGAATCATGTTCATCGCATTATTGAACTGACTGTACCATAGTTGTTGTTTGCTCTTCAAACAATAACAAGCGCGTTCAAGGGTGTGACAGGCGAAGGAGCCTCGTGACCTAAATGACTCGGTAGAAATAAACGGAACATGGAGAGAGAGTTAAGTCCAAACTAAAGACATACCAGTTGGATGTTGTTCCTCTAAAGGCTGGAACCAACGAAATAAAGAAGTGAAAAGTAGCGATTACAAACCTTTAGATGGGATAAGAAAAAAGTGCGTCACAACAGTCACAGAGAGGAAAACGAAACTAACTTTAAACGGGAACGAGACTGACCTTCAAAATAAGAGCTTTTACATAACAGCAACAGCGACGTGCACAACATGTTGGGGGCGGGAGCTCAAGTGAGAAAAAGGGCACTTCCCATATCATTTATAAAAAAACTTTTAAAACAAAAAGTTAAATATAGTTGCACATCTCTGACTTACTGACCAATTTATTTTAATACCCTCACACTCACGCATTTGTTTAATACTCAACAGAATTCTACAAAATAATCAGCTAACACAGAGACAATGGTCTTCTTTAGTATTCACAATGCACAAGAGCAGACAACAAACTAGTACAATTAATAGTTATTAAATGAGCAGCCAAAAATCAAAATGATGAAGTTACTGTTTAAGGACATTACAGGCAAAAATATAGTTTTTTCATGTACTTATTATATTATTATTATTATTTTGGTCTATTTTGCTTCCATGTTTTCTTTCACTCTAATGGAAAGAAAACTTCAAAAAAACACATAAATGGTGTTCCTTTTACTACCATGTCTGAATTCATCTATAGATTTAAAGCTAATCTGTATTTAAACATAACATTTCAGGGGAACATACTGACTTGACGTAAGTAACTATCTGGGGAAGTTGTGAGGTTTATCCTTTTCACCTGCAATGCCTTGGTAACTGCATGCAAATTAGCGCATTTTAATTAAGATAAGAGATAAGATAGTACTTTATTACTACTAGTTAACGCCTAATTTGCATATCAAGGTGGCGATTGTGATGACTTATTAGATACACATTTTACTGTATTCGCTTTAAGTGTCTCCCCTTAAGTACAGTAGGATTAGCCTGTATGCCCATGATAAATGGTTTTAGCTAAACCTTGAGCTAACTTATCCATTAGCTAGTAGCCTACCTAACTTAACTATATTTGTTTTTGTCTTTTGGCTAATTAGCTGTAAACTCGAGGCACTGGCAGCTTAGTCATTTGTTCATCACCAGTCACCTTCAAACAAGCCAAGAAAAGCCGGCATAACATGGGACTTTAAGGTGGGAGGTGCTGCTACCTGCTGTCTGAAGGGACTGCCGATGACTGTCCGCACCGCTGTGCAGGAGAGGTGGAGGGAGGGAGGGTAGAGAGAGCATTGGAACTTCACAGTCTAATCTCCTGACCTGATATTTTTATTTTTTATTCAATCAATATATTTGTGGAAAGGGAAACTGTGCGCAAACAGCAGTAGATATATATTCATCTATTTATTTATTTTTTAAAAGGGGGAAAAAAGGGCACTTTCTCTGGAGGAAGAAAAAGGGCAGGGGCTCAAGCCCACTTTGATGTCTGAGTGTTCTACAAATTGTACAAAATAAATCGTCTTTTGATCGTTTAGTGGTTTGTATACAGTATAATAACCACTGCTCTATATTACAAAGATCAATGCTCTGTCCTTATTCAGGAGGATAAACACAGAAAATAAAGTTCACCACTAACTTTCACTATTATAAACAACATTTATAACAAGTAAACCATTTTAAGATACAGAAGAATACAGTCAATCTGCTTAGCCTATTTAACATATAAATATCCAGCAACACAGCGTATTTAATAATAACAGAAAGTGAGTTCCTCTATAAGACGCATTCCCAACAATTTACAAGTTTCCAAATGTAACTAAATAAACCCTATCCTAATAATCCTTTGCCATTACTTTACAATATACTTCAAATGTAGGCTACAGCAGCAGATGGCGTTGTTTTCCTTTTAAGCAAGGGAGGCGTGTGGCGCAGTGGGTTAGTGCGCTGATCTTCGAATCAGGGGATAGCAAGTTCGCCTAATGTAATGTAATGTAAGCAGAATTGAAGCCAGAGCATTTTAACCATGTTTCACAAACAGTTTGTATTTGTATTCCTCTAAAAGCTGGAACTAAAATATCGATTATACAAACCTTGAGATAGGAATAAGTAGAAAGTGCGACACGAAGAGCAGAAAGTGAAACTTAACTTTAAACGGGAAGGCACCTTGAAACAGAAAGACTTCAAAATAAGAGCTTTTAAATAACAGCAAGAAGAATACTTAATTAAAGTATACTCGGGATAAATGATTAAGAGAGTGTACGATGAGAATTAAAGTTCTCATATTATATAGGGTGAGTTCCCTAATGTGGGACACTTGTTTGAAGGTTGCTCCACCACCCTCATCTGTGATTGGACATTTGAGAAGTCATGTGATTTTGATTAAATGACATCAAAGCTTGTACCCATAGTTATAGCTGTTTATTGTATGTATTATATATGTATATGCATTAATTTGGTCATAGTTGAGTATTTAATACAAATAAATAATGATTTGACCGTGTAGATAAAGAAAAAACATTTGGGGATGTGAACATTTAGTTTTTTTGTTCTGAGAAAAAAGTCGATGTCCCTAATCCTCTTCCATTATGTTTCCTCTTTATCTACACGGTAAATAATAAATCACATGTCATAGAATACTTTCTGATGCATTGAGTTCATGGAAACATTAACATGTGAACGTATGAGGAAGAGTGAGTCCAGTGTAAACAGTATCAATGTTTACCGTTATTTTATGACTCATTATGCAAACTGTCATGTGGTTTGCAAACTCCTGAGACAGCTAAGAGTTGTTTGTATTTTCATATTTGAGCAGCAGCTTTTTCAGTCTATGTTAAAATCATTATGTTGAGATTAGTTATTTTTCCTCTGCTGCACTTTGCATAAACACAATGATACTTCTTCATCTCAAACAGCCTCTTTATTTCTCTCCACAGCAGATAGAGAACTTTATGGGATAAAATTAGACATTTCTGCAGCGTTAAAACGTTTTGGTTTAATTTTTTGTTTTTTAAAAATATCTAACAACTCAGAAGGAAACACATTTAAACATGTTTACATTTCAGCGTGTGTTTCTTGGATTAGATTGAGTTCAAATATTATAAAAGTTTAGAAGCAGTCAGAGGTATATAACTAAGTAGATTTTCTCAAGTACAATCTTGAGGTACTTGTACTTTACTTGAGGATTTCCATGTTATGCTACTTTGAGGCCTACTTCTACTACTACAGTTCAGAGGTACATGGTGTACTTCTACTACTACAGTCAGAGGTACATGGTTACTTACTACTACAGTTCAGAGGTACATGGGTACTTCTACTACTACAGTTCAGAGGTACATGGTGTACTTCTACTACTACAGTTCAGAGGTACATGGTGTACTTCTACTACTACAGTTCAGAGGTACATGGTGTACTTCTACTACTACAGTTCAGAGGTACATGGTGTACTTCTACTACTACAGTTCAGAGGTACATGGTGTACTTCTACTCCACTACAGTTCAGAGGTACATGGTGTACTTCTACTACTACAGTTCAGAGGTACATGGTGTACTTCTACTCCACTACAGTTCAGAGGTACATGGTGTACTTCTACTACTACAGTTCAGAGGTACATGGTGTACTTCTACTCCACTACAGTTCAGAGGTACATGGTGTACTTCTACTACTACAGTTCAGAGGTACATGTGTACTTCTACTACTACAGTTCAGAGGTACATGGTGTACTTCTACTACTACAGTTCAGAGGTACATGGTGTACTTCTACTACTACAGTTCAGAGGTACATGGTGTACTTCTACTCCACTACAGTTCAGAGGTACATGGTGTACTTCTACTACTACAGTTCAGAGGTACATGGTGTACTTCTACTCCACTACAGTTCAGAGGTACATGGTGTACTTCTACTACTACAGTTCAGAGGTACATGGTGTACTTCTACTACTACAGTTCAGAGGTACATGTGTACTTCTACTACTACAGTTCAGAGGTACATGGTGTACTTCTACTACAGTTCAGAGGTACATGGTGTACTTCTACTACTACAGTCAGAGGTACATGGTGTACTTCTACTCCACTACAGTTCAGAGGTACATGGTGTACTTCTACTACTACAGTTCAGAGGTAATGGTGTACTTCTACTCCACTACAGTTCAGAGGTACATGGTGTACTTCTACTACTACAGTTCAGAGGTACATGGTGTACTTCTACTCCCTACAGTTCAGAGGTAATGTGTACTTCTACTCCACTACAGTTCAGAGGTACATGGTGTACTTCTACTACTACAGTTCAGAGGTACATGGTGTACTTCTACTACTACAGTCAGAGGTAATGTGTACTTCTACTCCACTACAGTTCAGAGGTACATGGTGTACTTCTACTACTACAGTTCAGAGGTAATGTGTACTTCTACTCCACTACAGTTCAGAGGTACATGGTGTACTTTACTCCACTACATGTATTTAATCCCTTTAGTTACTTCACAGATGTGGATGAATGATGTGAAATATAATCAAGTGTTAAATCAGACTTTAGTTCCACCTGGAGTAAATCCTCAAGCTACCCTGCAGTATACAAAGTCATTCAAACTAGCTGCACCTTTACCAGCTTTGAGAACACTTTCATGATCAATCATTATAAAACATATCATATATTTATTCTGAAATGGACCAATCTGCACAATGACTACTTTTACTGTCGCTACTTTACTATATTTTGATGATAATACTTTTCTACTTTTACTTGAGGAACATTTTGAATGCAGGACTTTTACTGTAACAGAGTATTCCTACACTCTGGTACTTCTACTTTTACTCAAGTACAAGATCTGAGTACTTCTACTTTTACTCAAGTACAAGATCTGAGTACTTCTACTTTTACTCAAGTACCAGATGTGAGTACTTCTCCCACCTCTGGAATCAGTGAAGGTGACTCACCTCTAAACTCTTATCACGAGTTAAATATTCACAGAAACATCCGGGTGATACTGCGCATGCTCAGGATAAGACTTCCTGAAGGAGTATTTTTTATTTCTGGTCTCTTGCTGCCACCTGCTGTTCTCTTCCCAGCACTGCAACTGCACATAAAAAGACTGACACAAATAAAAAATAGAAAAAGGCATTCAACCAAACTAAAACATATAATATTGATAGAGCTGAGCCACTGGAGGGCACATAAATAAACACACATAAACTAATCAATAAGGTTTTTAATTACATTCAGAAAATTGTAGGCTCATTCATTTTTTGATTGACTATAAATACGTTTTAGTAGCTTTTACCAACACATTCAGAATATTAATGAACATAAAAACAATAAATTAGGCATTTAGTTAAATAGAAAACAACAGATATCCACAAAGAAGCTGTCAGAAGTTTAAGGTTATTAAATCTACCCTTTTTGTTTTAACATATATTATTTTAGACAACCCTTACACTGCTTAGTTTAGGTTATACAAAAAATCAAATAGGTGAGTTGTATATCTTCCGAAATCTCACAGCCACACAGATCAATCATGCTGAAGTATTTAGTATTCTTTTCAAGGCTCCTGAGAAGGCCATGCTCCAGCGATTATTTCCAATAGAGGGAGCTGGAGTTATTCCCTCTCATGTTCAGGTGTATATCAGTATGTAGTGTCTCTACTTTAAAGAGTCCTCTCCTGCTGATGTTCAGGTGTATATCAGTATGTAGTGTCTCTACTTTAAAGAGTCCTCTCCTGCTGATGTTCAGGTGTATATCAGTATGTAGTGTCTCTACTTTAAAGAGTCCTCTCCTGCTGATGTTCAGGTGTATATCAGTATGTAGTGTCTCTACTTTAAAGAGTCCTCTCCTGCTGATGTTCAGGTGTATATCAGTATGTAGTGTCTCTACTTTAAAGAGTCCTCTCCTGCTGATGTTCAGGTGTATATCAGTATGTAGTGTCTCTACTTTAAAGAGTCCTCTCCTGCTGATGTTCAGGTGTATATCAGTATGTAGTGTCTCTACTTTAAAGAGTCCTCTCCTGCTTATGTTCAGGTGTATATCAGTATGTAGTGTCTCTACTTTAAAGAGTCCTCTCCTGCTGATGTTCAGGTGTATATCAGTATGTAGTGTCTCTACTTTAAAGAGTCCCCTCCTGCTGATGTTCAGGTGTATATCAGTATGTAGTGTCTCTACTTTAAAGAGTCCTCTCCTGCTTATGTTCAGGTGTATATCAGTATGTAGTGTCTCTACTTTAAAGAGTCCTCTCCTGCTTATGTTCAGGTGTATATCAGTATGTAGTGTCTCTACTTTAAAGAGTCCTCTCCTGCTGATGTTCAGGTGTATATCAGTATGTAGTGTCTCTACTTTAAAGAGTCCTCTCCTGCTGATGTTCAGGTGTATGTTGTAGTTTTATTTTCATTACAAACATTGAAGCAGCATTTAATGATATTTGATCACTTGGGGAATATTTTAGATTTCTTAATGTCCACCATTTCCCACGTCACGGTCAAACAGCTGTCTTTAAACCACCATTTTATAATAAATACAAGAATAACTGTCTTCTTAAATTCCTTTAAACCCTGCTCTGTTCTGCTCTCACAGCAGGAGGGGAGTGTGTGTCCAAACACAGAATTAAGAGATAAGTCCTCTTTCTGTTTCATGTACAAATGAACAATGGTAGAAAACACACATCACATTGTTTTACTGAAGCTTCCCTTTAACAGGATTTGGATAATCAGTGCTGTTGGCATTTATGTGGGTTTTTCAGTGTGTGTGTGTGTGTGTGTGTGTTGTGTGTGTGTGTGTGTGTGTGTGTGTGGTGTGTGTGTGTGTGTGTGGTGTGTGTGTGTGTGTGTGTGTGTGTGTGTGAACAACAGTAGCAGACTGTCATGGCTACTGCTGCCATGCATGACAGATGTATGTGGACGCAGTAGACAAAGGCTGAGTGTGTGTGTGTGTGTGTGTGTGTGTGTGTGTGTGTGTGTGTGTGTGTGTGTGTGTGTGTGTGTGTGTGTGTTGTGTGTGTGTGTGTCTGTGTCTGTGTCTGTGTCTGTGTGTATGTGTGTTGGGGGGTCAGCTTGTGTCCAATGTAGAAGAAGAAGAAGAAGAAGAAGAAGAAGAAGAAGAAGAAGAAGAAGAAGAAGAGAAGAAGAAGAAGAAGAAGAAGAAGAAGAAGAAGAAGAAGAAGAAGAAGAAGAAGAAGAAGAAGAAGAAGAAGAAGAAGAAGAAGAAGAAGAAGAAGAAGAAGAAGAAGAAGAAGAAGAAGAGTCATCACGGCCAACATTAGCTGCCTTTAGCCTAACGGTCTGAGATTCATACACATACATGGAAGTGCACACGCACGCACGCACGCACGCACCCACGCACGCACGCACGCACGCACGCACGCACGCACGCAGCACGCACGCACGCACGCACGCACGCACACACACACACCACACACCACACACACACACACACACACACACACACGCACACACAGTCTCTAATTAGTTTGGCGTTAATTCAACAGGCTCATTAATTAGAGCTCTCAGGCCAGTTTGACCCCCTGCTGCTTCGTTAATTCAACTCTTACGGGCGCAGTCGAGCCTCTCGTTAACTTTTGATGACGCTGTGGAATTAAATCTGAACAATTTAATCAAAAAAACAATGAATTTGTCTTAAGGTCACGACATCTGTCGCTGCTCTGTTAGAAAGGTCACCGTCGGATACTAACAATGAGACAAAGCAAGAAGACAGAAGATTTCAGTCAGGAGATGTTTCTACATGGAGTGTGTGTGTGTGTGTGTGTGTGTGTGTGTGTGTGTGTGTGTGTGTGGTGTGTGTGTGTGTGTGTGTGTGTGTGTGTGTGTGTGAATGTGTGTGTGTGTGTGTATGTGTTTTGTCCGAGATGCCACTCAGCAGCATGTTGGAATGACATGTATGAACATGTCAGAGTCACAGCAGCTGCGTGTGTCAGGTGCCTCATTAATGTGTGTGTGTATGTGTGTGTGTGTGTGTGTGTGTGTGTGTTTGAATGTGTGCATATATGTGTGTCTACATGACGACATTCTTTGGAAAAAAATTAAATGTGAGAATATTACTTTAGTAGAAATATTCCTCTAAACATTTTGTGGAAAATTGAGGATAATTCTGGATAAAAGTGGGAACATTAAATTGGGGCATTTTTGAGAAGTGTCGACACTTTGTGGAAAATCACAACAAATTGTAAAAGCCTTGAAGAGTTTTGTGGAAAGTGAAGACATTTACAACATTTTTGAAATAAGAAAATGAAAGTAGACACTCTTTGAAAAGTATAATAAAACATAAAGACACTTTCAAAAGTTGTGATACTGAAAACCTTTGCAATGAAAGCTTAATCGGAAAAAAATGGAAAGGGTGTTTTGAAAACTGAAGACACTTTTGGAAAAATGAGGACCTTCATTCATCTTCATTGTTTTAGAGTTGAACGTTTAGACATTTTTAGAAATTGCAAATACTCTAAATCTTTGGAAAATAAGGACATTTCGACCACAGTGACGTGCAATAGATGTCGTGTGCAAATGAAAAAGATATTACATTTAAAACATAGGTAGTCCAAATGCTGGAGAATGCATGTGTCTCTAAATAAGAAGGAGAAGGACTATTCTAAAAGTGAGGAAAGTGAAGGCTTTGAAATGACACTTAATTTGAAGTGGAGACATTTGGAGGTGGTGAAAATATTTGGGGAAAACGGTGGACAGTTTGAAAAGTCAGGATAGAAAAAGGCAGTGAAATATAGGTTTTATTTGCATTTCTAGAGGACTTTTAGGCAAAGTAAGGACAAATGCTTCTGGAAAGTGACGGCATTTTGAAAACTAACTTGTTTTGGGAAGTCTTTCCAAACATGTAATCCACAATCAGGACCTCACTGTTGGTTTGAAAGCTAGAAAACATACACGTTTGGGAACAGTTTCTATCCGTCTGAGAGATCTATGTGTGAATCCATCGCTCTCACACTTTGGATTATTTTCAGATTCCAGGCGACGTCTGCTCGGATTAAAGACCCGGATTAAGGAGCGCTGACCTTTTTATTATCACGGCTTCCTCTCCTCCGTCTCAGATCAATATGTGGCTCTGCAGGCTTCCTCACATCCATCTCCTCCCACAGATCAATCCCCCACAATCCTCTGCTTTTAGGGTGAAATTAGGTGGAAGTGCTTCTGCTGCTGCCGGTGGTTTAGAGGAAAGAAAATGTGACTTCAGGGCTTTCTCCTCTCACAGATTGCTGCTCGTATTGATGCCACTATTATGGCGCTTTTCCACTGCAGGGCCTCGCACGGCTTAGTACGGTATAGTTAGGCCTTGGTAGGCCAGGCTCACTTTATGCTGCGTTTCCATTACAGTTTAGTAGCTGGGGCAGTAACTATAGTAACGCAGTGTAGGCGGAGCCGTGACGTCATCTTCAATGCGAACCACAAAACCAACATCAGCCGTTAGCTGTTAGCCCTCAGAGCTCACAGCTCCTCATGTCTGTTCAGAAACTAGACACAAGTTAAACGAGTACAAACCACAGACTCTGTGTCATGGCGAATACAGTCGCTGCTTTATTTTGTCTGTAGGCGTTGTTGTGAGTGTGGACGGTCGGAGCATATACTGCGTTAGCTTAGCCGATCTCCATTCAGAAAACACGCATTTAAAAGGTTTCTCGCCTGCCGTCTGTCTGCAGACTTGTCAAAGCATTAATTCATGGTTTTTACTAACCGGTATCAGTATGTTGTTACTTCGGCATCATTTTGAAACGTGTATTAAATTAAATCACGGTCAAATATGTTCATTTGTTGTAGTTGCCAGCGATTCTCTCACTAGTTTAGCATACTCAGCCCGGTTGTTGGCCCGGAAAGAACCTCGATTTTGGAGAGCCAGAAAAACTGTGAAAAAGTACCCGTTAGCCGGAACTACGCCTAGTGGAAACGCAACCAAAAACGGGCCGGGCACGGCACGCTTAAACCGCGCTGTAGTGGAAATGCGCCATTAGAGACTGCAGCCATCAGACCTGCAGAGGAGCGCTAATATTATATCTGTTGGTGCATATTAAGCCTTTTTTTGAACATGTACGGTAGAGAAATGACAGCAAAAGAGTTATAGAAAGATAAGAAGCAAAGGAACTAGCGCTAGATGAATGATTCTAGGTTCCTTTGGTGCCTTTCATGTCTTTTTTAGACAATTTATATATTATTAGTATTAAAAAGGCCCTATGGGGTGGAATCAGGTGGAAGTGCTTCTGGCTGCCGGTGGGTTAGAGGAAGGAAAATGTGACTTCAGAGCTTTCTCCTCTCACAGATTGCTGCTCGTATTGATGCCACTATTAGAGACTGCAGCCATCAGACCTGCTGAGAGGAGGCTGTGATAATAGAGCCTGTTACTGCCCAGCGGGGGGGGCGAACACCTCCTGCAGGTGAGCGGGGGGGGGGGGGAGCGTGCACTGCAAGAAGTATCCGACAATTATAATCCTGTAGGAATCAGGGGAGAGAGATAGTGTAGTGTTTTTAGGTGTTTCTGGAGCATTAAATATTTTTTTTTAGACATTTTAGAGTCAAGAAATGACAGAACCAGATATGAAAGACATGAAGCAAAGAAACTGGCGCTAGTTGAATGATTCTAGGTTATTTTGGTGCATTTCATGTCTTTTTTTTTTACAATTTAGAATATTAAATGGGCCCTTTTCTGCTTTTTGGTGTGTTATATAGGTTTAGTGCATGTAAATGGTCTCCAAAGGCTAAAATCCCTGTGTTTCTCTTTTTTCTTTCTTTCTTTTGAAGACACTGGCATGAAATGCTCAATTGGATGTTGGCAGACGACTTCATGAATCCGATATGAACACGGACATACCTGCAGTATCTCGACCCTGCAGAGTGCAGTTATGGGTTTTAGGGTTTAGGTTTTTTTGGGGGGTTTAGCGTTGTGTGTGGGTGGAGATTGTACCTCCCTAACCCTCTCCCCCCCCCCCTCTCTGCTTTCCCTGCTGCCTGGCTTAAACTAATCCCATTATCAGTGAGGCGGCCTGACGCTAACTGACCAGCTGCTCAGAGTCTGGACACCACTCACACACTGCAAGAAATATCAAGCTGAAAGAAAAGTCTGCAGACACAGAGCTGCTAGGGAAGGTTCAAATAACAGCAGAGAGGTGTGTGTGTGTGTGTGTGTGTGTGTGTGTGTGTGTGTGTGTGTGTGTGTGTGTGTGTGGCCTAGCATTACTATATTTGTGGGGACCTAAATCTGTTTACACAGTCACGTGCGGGGACTCGCCTCCCTTATGGGGACAAAATGGAGGTCCCCATAAGGGGAATC
Organism: Dissostichus mawsoni; assembly: GCA_011823955.1. Lineage (NCBI taxonomy): Eukaryota > Metazoa > Chordata > Actinopteri > Perciformes > Nototheniidae > Dissostichus > Dissostichus mawsoni. The sequence goes on from JAAKFY010000011.1 coordinate 26,355,067, forward strand.
ATTAATTTTAGGGTGAAGACTTGGTTAGGGTGAGGGTAAGGCATGTGTTGGTTATGGTTAAGGTTAGGGTGAGTCTCCAGGAAATGCATGTAAGTCAATCTAATGTCCCTTGAAGTGATGTATACATGGTATGTGTGTGTGTGTGTGTGTGTGTGTGTGTGTGTGTGTGTGTGTGTGTGTGTGTGTCTATGAGTGTTTGCATTCCTTGGAAGAACTATTTTGGGGGTACATTTTTTCGAGAGTGACGATATTTTTGAAGTGAAGAAGTGGGAAAATTCATAATTGGGCAATTTTGGAAAAGTAAAGACAGTTTTTAAAGGACGATTGTAAAAGCATAAAAAGTGTCTTTGGTTGAAATAACAGTGATGGATGTATCAGAGACGAAGAGTTTCGAGAAGAGTCAATTCGTTTTTTTGACAAATGTTCTTTTGAGTAAATTAGTTTGTAATCGACACAAAAGAAGGGTTCGGGTTCAAGATGTTTTTTCTCATTTCCTAAAATGTTGGCTCTTTGGTGAAGCCCAAAACTCGATGGGTATGAACAAAGAACACGATTATACAAAACTCTAAAACATACAGGACTCAAGATCCCCCAAATACCAGACATCTAAACCAATACAAACATATCTTCAGCTAAATTAAGTATTAAAAACACACGATGTGGAAAAGATGATTAAACGTCAATAAAAATGTAATTCATGATTTGAATGCATTTCAGCCAAAAAGCTATTCACTTTACAATGCATGCATACCTCAGTATTGAACATATTGGCTTGTTGTTGTTGAATGTATTGTGAAATAAACTATATATTTCCGCAGAGCCACATTTCTTGCAGTGTTCCCTGGCTCCTCCGGCCTGCTAGCTTGCGCGTTAGCATGTGTCGAGGATCCCCGTGGAAATGTTGGCGTTTGGGAAGTTCCACAACAATAATGCCGAGTCACTCCGAGCGTCTCTAATCCAGCTCCCCAAACAATGAGGAGACCCCCCCTCTCACCACCCACCCCCAAAAGAGTCTCCAGGCAGGTAGGAGCAGATTAGCAAAACAACCTGGAGACTTCTCTTTGTGCCCGGCTGCCAAATGAGCGGAAAAGTCAATTTTAACGAAGCGCCGCGTCTTAATTTGACTCTGAAGACGAGAGGGGAGTGAGTCTGGGTTTGAAAACTCAATAAATATCTCTTTTTTAAATCCTTTTTCTCCACTTGTGCATATTCTTTCTTTACAGAGATCAGCAGAGAAGAAAGTGAACACTGTAAAGCAGGGATGGGCAACTTTGATGGTGGTGGGGGCCACATAATTGATGTACTGGCCACCAGGGGGCCGCAGATTCACTTGGAACACACACACACAAATTCCATGTATTGTATGTAATTATTCACAAATATACTAAGTCTGACGTCTTCATGGACATTTACAATCTTTCAGGGAACATCCTCCAATAAGCTAACTAAACAAATATCAGTTCACAGAAATGTTATTTAATTTGTACAAGTGGCATGTTTGTGTTGAACAGGTTAGTTAACAGTGGAATAAAACTTTTTTTAAACTATTGGAAAGCACGGAAAATGCGTGTGCATTGAGATTAACCATTAAGATGACATAAACATGAAGTCATGAACACTACCCCAGACATTAGTTGTCTAACTTGAACCTAAGACACAATAAGGGGAATGTCAACACAGACACCTGTCAACCCGCACTCTGCTGTTCCTCAGCGCCGCTCCCCCTCCCTCCCGCTGAAATTATGAATGTAAAGCGTATAGTAATCATAGATAACACGGCAGGGTCCGTGACAGTTTGTTCTCATCTGATTTCAAATAAACAAAGTCTTGGTTTTTAGAATATTAAACTTGTTTCGCCAAATTCAGATGATAAATACAACTTTGAATCTTGTGACGGCATAATTACAAGCTGTAACTTGACGTCACAGCAGGCATAACAACAGCCGGTGTTTCTGTGAGTGTTTCCCCGGGAAACAAACACAACACACAAACGCGTCACAGATTATTTCGCGGTATTTGGCTGCCGAACGAACCTTTGGTTACCTTGGTTGCTGATTGGCTAATGGTTACACAAGCCAAAACATCATGACATCATAAAGTGGCCAAAATCTGATCAGCTCATTTTCAGACAGGTTTTTTAGAAAATAGATCAGGACAAAAAGAGAGAGAATCTTTGTTCCTGAAACTTTCAGAGTCTCTTTACACAGAGGGGACACATGTTGATGTAGAAGAGACATGAAGAAGAGGGGACACATGTTGATGTAGAAGAGACATGAAGAAGAGGGGACATATTTTGATGTAGAAGAGACATGAAGAAGAGGGACACATGTTGATGTAGAAGAGACATGAAGAAGAGGGGACACATGTTGATGTAGAAGAGACATGAAGAAGAGGGGACACATGTTGATGTAGAAGAGACATGAGGAAGAGGGGACACATGTTGATGTAGAAGAGACATGTAGAAGAGGGGACACATGTTGATGTAGAAGAGACATGAAGAAGTGGATTTTGCACAATAGGTGACCTTTAAAGCATGGAGACATGTCCCAGTAGAGACACAAATATCAAATTGTACGAACAAAAATAAAACTACTTTAGTATTTGTATGGCTTCCTGTATCGACCCGTTGTGTTATGGAGTAAACCCCCTCGTCTCCTCGCTGTGTCTCCTCTCAGCTCCACCAACACTGATGAATCCTTGATGGATCTTCCATTACGCCTCTCTACAGTTCAGAGGCTCAGGCTCCATTTACACGGAGACGAAACGGAGAACGAACCGAATTCGATATCAACAAAGTCTTCCGTCCACACGGTATCGGCTCAAGAAACGTGTCCGTCCACACGAGACCGCTCGACCCGCTGGAGACGCTGTAGTACATATGCCGGGCCTGTAAGTGGCGCTGTACTTCCACCACAAAATACACCAAAAGCAGCGAAGAAGACGCCCCGAGCATGGTTGCCCTTCTGGTTATTCTCCGCGGTGGATTTAGCAACATGTAGTTCATGTAGTTCTCCATGTCCACTTGTTGCTGATGGTTTTGGTAGAGGAGCTGTAGATTTTGCACTAACATCTGTAGCATGGTCAGTAGCTACTGACAGTAGCTACTGACCATGCTACAGCAGTGAGCAGCAGAGGTGGGGAGAGGCGGGGCTATGGCGTCATCGTTATCAGGAAATGATCGTATAGGACGTACACACAGAGACGTTTGGCCCCCCAGAGCGTTCCGTCCGCAGATCTACCCACCGTGGGACCCGTTACCGTTTGAGGGCTCCGTTTCCGCGGTTCCGTGTCGGCCTCGTGTGAACGACCCGTCCATACGATAGAGAACTGTAGCAGATACAACCCGTTTCGTCTCCGTGTGGACGGAGACGAAACGGGTTGTCTCTTCCTCCTCCTCCTCCTCCTCTTCCTCCTCCTCCTCATCACCTTCCTCCTCCTCCTCCTCCTCATCACCTTCCTCCTCCTCATTACCTTCCTCCTCCTCCTCCTCTTCCTCCTCCTCTTCCTCCTCCTCTTCCTCCTCCTCCTCACCTTCCTCCTCCTCCTCATCACCTTCCTCCTCCTCTTCCTCCTCATCACCTTCCTCCTCCTCCTCCTCATCACCTTCCTCCTCCTCCTCATCACCTTCCTCCTCCTCCTCATCACCTTCCTCCTCCTCATTACCTTCCTCCTCCTCTCCTCCTCCTCCTCCTCCTCTTCCTCCTCCTCCTCACCTTCCTCCTCCTCCTCATCACCTTCCTCCTCCTCTTCCTCCTCATCACCTTCTACCTCCTCCTCCTCCAAATTATCTTCTATATTTTCAACGAAATTCTTCAAAACTCTCCACTAAAAGACAAAACACTCAAACTATAAACATTATTTGTACAATAGTGCATTTTGTATTTCAACACCAATAGATTTAAAACTGCATTTATTTTATGTTTTGGTTCATTTCACGCAGGTACAGATTGTTTGAGACTTAATTGGGAATCCAAACGTTTCTAAAAACACCCAAAACTTCAGTAAATTTGAGTACAATTGTGCAAAAGACATCAAGAACATAACCATAGTTTGAGTTGTTGAATATTTACTCAACACAGAATATATGTGATACTTACAGTAAGAGGATTAAACCTGGGAAACCATTGTATTTGTTATTGAATATTTCCTAAAAATATAGAAAAGACATGTCAGACTTTCAGTATTTCATTCATTTAAAGGTCTCCTATCATTCAAAATGCACTTTGTGATGTCTTTGATGTCCCCGGTGTGTCGGGGAACTCACACAGCGTCAGAAAATAAAACCCTCTCTCTTTTCCTCCGTACCCAAATCTCTAAAAACGGGGGAACAACGGAGCTGATCCAGATTTGCGTCCGATATGACGTAATATCTGAAATGTGGACCCACGGCCCTATCAGAAACGTTGCTATCAGAAACAATGCCCGACTGTTTTGGACGTAATATGGTCGGTGTTTACATTAGCATCGCTAACACTCAGAGCTGTACTGGAGAGCATGTGTGTGAAGAAGCAGGAAATAAAAAGGAACTCACCTTGTGGTATAACCGGCAAGAGAGAAAGCCTTTGAGCTCCATACTGTTTCAGAAAGAATCCTTGATAATCCATGATATGGCGTTTCATCACGGCAGCATTTAGTTTAGACAGTAGCTGCCGGTCCCGCATGAGCTCAGCCCCCCCTTTATACCCCAAATCAGCACTTTAGAAACAGGAAGTGAAATAGAGGGATATGAGGCATGGCTAGAATGGGTGATCTGTTTGGTCTTTGGAGCAAAACACTTCATAGACATGTTTTTTATATATTTGTATATATATCTGAGACCTATGCTATTGCCTACAAATAGCATGATAGGTGACCTTTAAAGAATGTTGTAACAACCTTAAAGGGTAAAAATCTCACCAAACACGTTTATTTTGACGCCTCACCACAAATGTCTCCGTAAACAAACCATCATTCTGTGTTTATCAAATAAAGTCACATTTTTAAAACCTCAAAAATCTATGTAAACAAACCAAAGGCATCTTCCTAAAGGTCAAAAGGATGACATAAGAAATAAGAAACAACAGCCGAGCGACAGGCGGTGCGTTCTCTGAAAGCTTCGTTAAATGTCATCTGCTTTTCTTAACAAACGACTATTGATCCGGAGCCGAAAATCTGCTTTATTTACAGGTTTTGCTGTCTTTTGGGGGGGGGGGGGGGGGGGGGGGTGATAAGGCTTTTGTCTCTTCTGCTGCACTTGTTTGTTTGAATCCCTCCAGTCTCCAGGCAGATATGTACAGTCTCCCTGAACGTCTCATTTCAATTGGCCTCCATCTGTTTTGTCTATGCATGAAAAGGTCTATTATGATCCTCTGCTCTTTGTACAAATGGACTACTAAGCGGAGAGCTACCCCCCCCCTCCTCCCCCTCCCCTAAACCCTCTTTTCCTGTTATCCCCCCCCCCCCCCCCCCCTGAAACATTAGATCCCAAGGAGCTGCTTTAATTATCCAGCGACGGGAGTCTTCATTTTAACGAGTTTTAAAAAGTCTTCAGATTCGGAAAAGAGGCAGAGAAGGGAGGGGTCTTTATTAACCATGCAGTGACGAATAAACAAAATAAAATAAAGAAATGTATGAAATTGTTATTGTATTTTTGTAAATATTTATCTGTAATCATATATTTTTTCATACATTATTTAATTTTATATATATATTTTGCATACGTCTTATGCCTGTATTTGCTGGAATTCACACAGTAGCCTTAAATAAGCAATATAAAAAATATGATTAAATACACTTTTGAAGAAAAAAACCCTTACAGTGACTAGCTAATGTGAAGTGGAAACCACCTGGTGGGGGTTTTAAGGAGGGGGAGGGGGGGGGGTGTAGTCAGCTGCCTCTGAAGGGGGCACCAGGTGCTGCTCCTCTTAATTGTTGCCATGTAAAAGCTCGCTCAGTGCACACTACGGCTTGGGGCTAGGATTAAAAGGAAAAAAAAATAAATCTGTTGCTGCTGCTAGCTCACAGAAGTCCATTTTCTTTCACTACAACCCATGAACCCCCCCCCCCCTCTTTCAGTCCTTCATCCCCCATCTCTTTAACCCCCCCCACACACACTCTGTCGTAATGAAAGAAACAGGGAAGGGATGAAAGGAGGCAGGAGAGATGGTTTTATTTGTGTCTGCAGGAGGATGAGGAGGATGAGGAGGTGAATTTGGGGGGGGGGTTGGATGCATCTATTTTCTGCTGATGGACGAAACAGGAAGCGAATATCTGACTTCTGCACTACTGAGTAGTAAGTCCACCAAAAGAAGTAACACACTACACATGCTTGCTTAATGAACACTGAGCTATCTGTGGCTCTTTCCTGGCTGTAACAAATGGATTCTGAATAAAAAATGGATTTCTTACAAGATTTTTTGACTAAAAGCTGCATTTATTTTATGTTTTTTAAGCAGTTTAAGATTGTTTGTGGCTGCAGGAGGGTATCTGAGGTGAATTTGTGGGGGTTGGATGCATCTCTATTTTCTGCATTTTCAACGATAAGTCTTAAAAACGACTCGTCCTTTATATTGCAAAAAATGTCCACATTTAAAGTAACCTGGATTAAGTATTTTAAGTCCACCAAAAAGACAAATAACACACATTACATGCTTGCTTTAATTAATACTAAGCTATCTTTGGCTCTTTACTGGCTGTAACAGATGTAAAATGTCCGAATACAGGTATTCTGATTCTGACTCTGAATAAAAAATGGATTTCTTACAAGAGTTCTTCATTTAAAGCTGCATTTATTTTAGGTTTTTGCTCCTTTTAAGCAGTTTAAGAAAATAAGGCAGGAGACAACAAAACGCCGGGTTACGTATTGTAACCCTTGTTATATAAGCACAGGCGGAGCCCTCTACTGGACTCTACTACCTTATCATGCAAGCATTCTCCTGCTGAGACTTCTATAGACGTAGCCGGCCTTGGGGCGGGCCTACCTGAATGCGTGCGCATCTCACCGTATAAAAGGAGGCCTCGCCTACTGACCGTCATCCTACACCTCTCTTCAGCAAGCGGAATAGGACAGACAGTGCCCTGAGTAGAGGGCTCCGCCTGTGCTTATATAACAAGGGTTATCATACGTAACCCGGCGTTATATCTCTCACAGGCTCCGCCCTCCACTGGACTCTATGGGTACAGTGGGCGGAGCCCTGATGTACACGCGCACTGTCGTCCAACAATACCATTCCACCTCACTGTCCCTGACCGGCTCTTCTGGTTAGCAGCCGCTGCACCTCACTCTCCTTTACCCCGGTTGTGACCGTGGAGAAGTCCGGGCCGCGACTGACAGAGCACACCCTGATGCGCTTGCCTCGCAGAAAGTGTGCTCAGAAAACAGTGCTGAGGGCTCCCCCCCTCCGCCCATAGGCAGATGGAGAGAATCCCCAGCCCCGTATGGGCTCACTGTGCACCATCCCTCCGAGTCCCTAAGGACCATGTGGAGAGTGCAAGTGCCCATGTCCCACACTCAGACACTGACCCCATGCAGAGTGTGTGCGGACTATAGTGTGTGGGCCAGTGCGCACCACGCCCGTCCCGGGACCCTGTGGGCCGCGATTAAATTCGGGCACTTCGGGCAGGTACGATGGTCTAGGAGTGGCTCCATGACTTCTCTCTTTTTCCTTCTTCTCCGTCTTGCTCAGTGGATTACTTCCACCGCTGAAGAGAAAGGGATGACGGTCAGGAGGCGAGGCCTCCTTTTATACGGTGAGATGCGCACGCATTCAGGTAGGCCCGCCCCAAGGCCGGCTACGTCTATAGAAGTCTCAGTAGGAGAATGCTTGCATGATAAGGTAGTACCCATAGAGTCCAGTAGAGGGCGGAGCCTGTGAGAGATATAACAACAAGATGAAAGGCAGGAGACAACAAAACAACAAGGTGGAAGGCAGGAGACAACAAAACAACAAGGTGGAAGGCAGGAGACAACAAAACAACAAGGTGGAAGGCAGGAGACAACAAAACAACAAGGTGGAAGGCAGGAGACAACAAAACAACAAGGTGGAGGGCAGGAGACAACAAAACAACAAGATGAAAGGCAGGAGACAACAAAACAACAAGGTGGAAGGCAGGAGACAACATAACAACAGGGACAGTTTCATTCCACAGGCCATAAGACTGTTAAACAGCAGCAAATAAAGTGCAAAACCGTCCATCACAATGTTGCCTCTTGCTTAAGCACATCACATTTTAGAGTCTATTTGACTGTAAACGGGACCATAAGTTACAAAATAAACATCATGATGAATTGAAGGAGGCTTCAAACTGGAGATTGAGACCATAAACTGATCAGGAAAATGGTTTCTAAAGGTTAGACACCAATTGAGAAGTAGGTTAATATTCTTATAGACTTCTATCAAATCGGACGTCTTTAAAGACTCATTTGGAACAATGGATAAATCTTTGGAGTTTCATCAGAACGAGAAACCACTTTCACATTGTCTTATAATTACATTCTTATACAAATATCCATTTCTGCTTTAACATCACACGTTCACTTAATTTCAAGTTTCCGATTCCAGGCTTTATCGTCATGTGCACAGCAGCTACAGTGTAGATATGGCAATGAAAAACTTCAACAGTGCAACATGAACAAATACAACAGATAGAATAGTGCAAGAGAATGTTTTTCTATGCGATAAACTGTTGATTTGAGGTAAAAAAAAACGTAAAATGTAAAGGGTTTTAAATGGCGCCTCCAAAAGTGGAACAAGCGCAATAAAACATTTCCTCCCCAGTAGTTTTATTGTGCTTTGTATCTGTTTCTTCAGAACAGTTCAGTTATCATGCTCCAAAGATCTGGAACAAACTCCCAGAAACCTGCAGGTCCGCTGCAACTCTGACTACTTTTAAATCCAGCCTGCAGACTTTTCTTTTTGCTTTTTTGAACTCTTCACATCGCACACTGCTCTGTAACTCTTATTCATGTTTCTTTGCTTTTTAACGACTGTTTTTAAATGCCATTTTCTGAATGTCTTTCATCGTTGAGAAGCACTTTGAATTGCCTTGTGTTGAAAGATGCTGTATAGATGAACTTGCCTCACAGATTGAGAGGAAGGTGTGAGTGCTCAGACAGACTGAGATGAAACCTAATCTCCCTGAGAGCGAGGCCACAGATGGAGGAGGATCAGTGGGAGGAGAGTCAGGGACCTTTAGTGCTGCGTTCAGGGACCTCCAACCTCCCCATGCTCCCGCTGCCAGGGAACAGACCTGAGGAGCCGGGGAGGAGACAACAAAACAACAACACAACAACACAACAAGGACAGTTTCATTCCACTGGCCATAAGACTGTTTAAACACCTGAACTTTTGAAAGAACATCCATAACATTCATCTGTTTGCAACTTAAAAAAAACTATTTTATTGTATTTACTTGCACTATTTTATCTGTTTTTATTGTGTTGCACAGATTTCCATTGAGATATCTACACTGTAGCTACAAATGACAATAAAAGCCTTGAATCTGGAATCTTGGTGGATGGCAGGAGACAACAAAACAACAAGGTGGAAGGCAAGAGACAACAAAACAACAAGGTGGAAGGCAGGAGACAACAAAACAACAAGGTGGAAGGCAGGAGACAACAAAACAACAAGGTGGATGTTTAGGATGCATGGAAACATTGTAGTTGTAAAAGCAAGAGAGCACATGAATGCTGTCTGCACCATATTACATATAAGTGCTAGTTCAGAATGTCAGCATTAGCAGTAGCATTTACAAGCTAACAATGCTATAGCGCTAACATTCTGATGTTCACCGTCTTAGTTTAGCTTGTTAACATGCTATGATTGACTTTAAATGAAAGATACTCTATGAGGCGGTGTGAAACGGTATAAACCTCCTGTCTCCTAAATGGGTCGAACATATTTATATTTTATATTGCTAACATTGTATTTACATAGCTAACAAACATGGTTAGCCTTACACAAGATAAGTGAGCTAGGGCTTTTGAGAACGTTAGTTGAGGTTAGCTTAACATTTTAACACAGTGTGGCTAACGTTAGCACGCTGTGTTGATCTAACGAGAGTTTGTTGTTGAAACTGAGAAATTGGTCGGATTTGTCCGTCTGAGAAATGTCCTTTTAGTGTGTCAAAGATAGCTGGTAAGAATTGCTCCCAATATTTACTTTTTATGACAATAGGGCAAAGAATCAGAGATATCTTAAGACTGACTCCTAATCTTTTTAGGAGGTGAGGCATTGGTGACTCCACAGGTACAGGAAATTGACTCTCAGTGCGGCGTCTCTTTTCTAAATCGTCTCTGGTGAAACTTGTAGAGCAGACGGAAAGATGAGATCACCCACAAAGCCACGTTTTGACATTTAACGCAACATTTGCAGAGCTAAAACTCCAATCTGCTGAAATGTTAAGTGCTCTGCAAAGCACTTCTGTCATGTCGTGCAAAGTGTAAAAAAGGAATTCATTTCCTGGCCTGCAGTACTATCTGTGAGCGACACACATGACAGCATTCAATCAGAGAGTGCAGTGAGAAAAACCCAGGAGAGAGGAGGAGGAGAAACAACAAAGGAATGAAATTGAACTTTAAAAATCCTCTCCTACGACCTCTGAGCTGTCAGCACAGGTGGGAAGTATTGGAGTACAAATACTTCGTTACTGTATTTAATAATAATAATAATACATTTGATTTGTAAAGCACCTTTCATTGCTAACAGCAATCCCAAAGTGCTACAGGAGGCAGAATAAAAACAAACAAAAGTTTAATCCACAGGTGAGGAGCAGCTGCACAGAAAGCCCGATCCCCCATCGTGCGGAGTTTGGTCCTCGGGGGGGCGAAGCCGATGGTTGGATGTGGAGCGGAGGTTGCGTGTGGAGGTTTGTGATGTGAGAAGTTCTTTCAGGTATGGAGGAGCGTTCCGTGGATGCACTGATCCGTGTATCCTTCACTTAAGTACATGTTTCTGGTATCAGTACTTTACTCACTACTTATCTTTCTGATGACTTTTTACTTTGACTTCTTACATGTTGAACACAAATACCTGAACTTTCTACTTCTTACATGTTGAACCCAAATACCTGTACTTTCTACTTCTTACATGTTGAACCCAAATACCTGTACTTTCTACTTCTTACATGTTGAACCCAAATACCTGTACTTTCTACTTCTTACATGTTGAACCCAAATACCTGTACTTTCTACTTCTTACATGTTGAACCCAAATACCTGTACTTTCTACTTCTTACATGTTGAACCCAAATACCTGTACTTTCTACTTCTTCCATGTTGAACACAAATACCTGTACTTTCTACTTCTTACATGTTGAACACAAATACCTGTACTTTCTACTTCTCACATGTTGAACCCAAATACCTGTACTTTCTACTTCTTACATGTTGAACCCAAATACCTGTACTTTCTACTTCTTACACTTTGAACACAAATACCTGTACTTTCTACTTCTTCCATGTTGAACCCAAATACCTGTACTTTCTACTTCTTCCATTTCCCAAACAGGCTGGTTCCTTTAGTCTGAATGTGTTTGGTGGCGTGATCATTATTATTTAGAGTCATTGCGTGCCTATTGATTTGAACACGATCCGTGTATCCATCATTTCCTGGTCTTCTCTAAAGAAGAGGGACCAATGAAAACGTTGTCATGTTGCCGTTGTTCAGCATGGAAACATTCATTAGCTAACAATGACATTATTGTTCTATTAATATAAAGGGAGGTCAGGTACTCTTTAAAACAGCTGCTAGTTATGGGTACTTTTTACTGAAGTACATTTCAAAGCCTCTTTACTTTGACTTGAGTAAAGAAGTTTAGTCAGTACTTCTACTTTTACCAGAGTACTTTTAAACACGAGTATCTGTACTTCTACTTGAGTAAAGGATGTGTGTACTTGTACCACCTCTGAAACCCCTCCTTCACTGATCCTGGCCCCCGAGGCAAAGCTCATCTCATTCTCCTGTAAATAAATAACAACAAAAAAACAGCAACAAGAGGGTGAACCCCGGCAGAAGGGACCTGCTGGTGTCGGGTCACAGATGGCTGAACATCCTCCCTCCCACCATTTTCCGGGCTGAAGGGCTTTGGGTCGATCGCTGAAACGGGCCAAATGTTTTGATTGTTGACACCGGCTCAGATGGGAACAACACAATGGCAATAATTAACTAAAGGGGGGCCGAATTAAAGAGCAACGCTTTAAAAAGAAATGCTGAAAAGACTGGTTGATTATGAAGGACATTTTCTTTTTGAACTGTTCATCTTTTTATCGTATTTATTTCTCTAAAAAACCTCTAAACATGATCTGGTTCCAGATGGGAGGAAGTGGTTATCACTGCTAACTGATAGCTGAATGTTTTGGGGGTTTTAAAACCGTTTTGTTTCCTTCATTTTAAATCTGCAGGGCTTTGGTCGATCACTGAATCGAGCCAAATGTCTTGATTGTTGACACCGGCTCAGATGGAACAACACAATGGCAATAATTAACCAAAGGGGGGCTGAATTAAAGAGGGTCTTAATGTGAGATGGGCGGCGGATGACTCATTTTGCATTAGGCTTTGAAGAGGATTCCCTCATGGCATTAAAAGCCTGCGCATCTTGGCACCTTGCTCAATAGAAAGGCAGGCGGTTTATTTGCGCTGCATTAGTGTGGAGCCTTTGTTCTCCCTCAGGGCCGTCAAATGGAGAGACGCTCCCTCAGATGTTTTATAGATACTTTCCCCTCAAAGGCAGCTGAGCTCCTGCAGGATGAAGCAGCTCAGAATATTAAAGTGTCCTCCGTCCATCCGTCAGTAAACACGGACCAAAATGACTAACTGACAGCCAGAGTTTCATCCTTTACTCAAGTAGAAGTACAGATACTCGTGTTTAAAAATACTCTGGTGAAAGTAGAAGTACTGACTAAACTTCTTTACTCAAGTAAAAGTAAAGAGGGCTTTGAAATGTACTTCAGTAAAAAGTACCCATAACTAGCAGCTGTTTTAAAGAGTACCTGACCTCCCTTTATATTAATAGAACAATAATGTCATTGTTAGCTAATGAATGTTTCCATGCTGAACAACGGCAACATGACAACGTTTTCATTGGTCCCTCTTCTTTAGAGAAGACCAGGAAATGATGGATACATGGATCGTGTTCAAATCAATAGGCACGCAATGACTCTAAATAATAATGATCACGCCACCAAACACACATTCAGACTAAAGGAACCAGCCTGTTTGGAACATGTGAGAAGTAGAAAGTACAGGTATTTGGGTTCAACATGTAAGAAGTAGAAAGTACAGGTATTTGGGTTCAACATGTAAGAAGAAGAAAGTACAGGTATTTGGGTTCAACATGGAAGAAGTAGAAAGTTCAGGTATTTGGGTTCAACATGGAAGAAGTAGAAAGTTCAGGTATTTGGGTTCAACATGTAAGAAGTAGAAAGTACAGGTATTTGGGTTCAACATGTAAGAAGTAGAAAGTACAGGTATTTGGGTTCAACATGTAAGAAGTAGAAAGTACAGGTATTTGGGTTCAACATGGAAGAAGTAGAAAGTTCAGGTATTTGGGTTCAACATGTAAGAAGTAGAAAGTTCAGGTATTTGTGTTCAAAATGTAAGAAGTCAAAGTAAAAAGTCGTCAGAAAAATAAGTAGTGGAGTAAAGTACTGATACCAGAAACATGTACTTAAGTACAGTAATGAAGTATTTGTACTCCACTACTTCCCACCTCTGGGGGTTTGGCAGCAGAGGGAGAGCGAGGACCATCTGGAGGACAGAAAACATGGTAGACGTCTCCCAGATTGTCTGTTTCTGTCTCAAACGGTGCCAAGAAGAGATGAGGACGCTTTTATCTCCACCGGATCCACGTTTAGTCACACTGTTTCAGGGGGGGGGGGAGTAACGAAGCTCAATAAGTGAAAATGACATGATGCTTATGTTTAACAGACGTAATATTCACTGTCCAAGAAGCATTTTAGTGTGCTAACATGTGCTAAAGGAAATGTATTAAACCCTAGCTAGCCTGGATGCTCTGAGTTAAATAAGCGTCTTTGAGCATTAGGGAAATTGCTATAAAATCCAATGTATTATTATTATTATTAAATGCTAACAACAGGCTCAAAATATCAATGCTAATATTCAGATGTTTACCTTGTCTAATGATTATCATGTTACCTACAAACCACGTTAACATGCTAACATGTGCTAAATTAAAAAGGACATTACTAGTACTTTACTCCACTACTTATTTTTGATTTGAACATCACGATCCGTGTATCCTCATTTTCCTGGTCTTCTCTAAAGAAGAGGGACCAATGAAAACGTTGTCATGTTGCCGTTGTTCAGCATGGAAACATTCATTAGCTAACAATGACATTATTGTTCTATTAATATAAAGGGAGGTCAGGTACTCTTTAAAACAGCTGCTAGTTATGGGTACTTTTTACTTAAGTACATTTCAAAGCCCAAACTTCTTTACTTTTACTTGAGTAAAGAAGTTTAGTCAGTACCTATACTTTCACCAGAATACCATCTCTAGTGATGCTTTCTGTATCTTCTGGAGGATGAAATGCTGATGTAGAGTGAGAGAATGTCCCCGAGGTTCAATTAGCGCGCCGCCACAGGTCCTCTCAGCCTTCATTAGCTTCCCGCTGGATCACACACACACACACACACACACACACACACACACACACACACACACACACACACACACACACACACACACACACACACACACACACACACACACACACACACACACACTTCCACCCGCTGGAGGTTGCTGTATTGTGCCGAAACCTCAGGGAAAAAGCCTCTCAGCGTTTTAATGATCTCACGAAGACCTTTCTCAGAAGTGTTGGTGCTGCTGTGTGCTGTTATGTGGTTTGTTAATTCCTCGGGGAGCAGGGTGTTGGTCCGCCACCTCGGAGTCTTCTTTCCCGCCTCGGCACACACTGTTCCCGGCTAACTAGACTCTCAGGTGTTAACATGCCCAGACATGGTGGAGGAGGAAGAAGTCACAGATTCAGCCCTTTCTCTGTAACTCTGCCACTGGATACACTGGTAATCCGTCGGATCATATCTGTAGTTTTACCCAGTTCTGCTGATAGGGACGTGACGAACAATATTTGAAGATATCTTTGTTATCGTGAGCATCATAGTCCATGTGCTGATTCCATTAATACAGATATCAAACTGTGGTTGTTTATGCAATTCACCAAGTTCCTAGGCCACTTATTATGCAAGCATATCTTGGCTTGGACACGTGTTGAATAAATACCAAAGGGTTTGTGAAGACCCAGTGTACTTACCGGAAGCAGGTAACAATATCAGCGTCACAGCAGTTTTTTTCATCCAAATCATACCTCGCCGAGTCCAATACGGCTGTGATGATTCTGTAGTAAGAGCTATTGCACTGCATTGAAAAATGTAAACACGCTTACATGTTTACGCAAATCAAAAAGTAGTTGTGTTTCAAACTTGCAGACTTCGAGAATCTTCCTAGCATAGATGAGAGGGACAAATACGTCAAGTCCTGGCAAAAATTACGGCCCCGCCCACTTCAGGGGGAAAACAAGGCATTAGAGCGAAGCGGAACATAATAGTGTCTGAGCTCATATATTTCACCTCAAACAACAAATACATCCAGAGTTACGGTTTCTTTACTTCCTCTTGTTGAAGAAAGGAATAAAATGGAACAATGTATTTTATTATATAAAGCTTAAATATGTTAAAAACTGTGTTAAAACTCTGAATGCCATAGTCATGTATCGTATAGTTTAATGCTTTAGCAATATAAACAGGATGTATAACATGGGTACTCATAAAGACCTGTGTTGCAAAGTAAGCACTTCCCCGCTCGAGGAGACGAACTTTCTATGCACTTCCCCTTTCGAGGAGACGAACTTTCTATGCACTTCCCCTTTCGAGGAGAACATCTGTTATGTATTTCCTTGCGGGAAGTGGACAGTTAACCACAGCAACGAAGAAGGACACCTCTAAACGCACCAGCTTGTACGCACAGGATGTGACAAACCACGTGTCAAACCATGTGACAAGCCGCGGGAAAGAAGAGGATAAAAGAAGACTGAAGAACATCGGAGAGCAGTTCCTCTTTGAACCCAGTTCGAACTTGAACTCTCCAGCTTTAGCAAGCAACGGAAGACGATCGTTTACTAACTCATAGTGAGGCAAACCTAAATCTCAGATATAATAAGTATCTGATCAAAACGCATTTCAGTTTTTATTGATGTGTGGTGTTATAACTTGTGAAGCTTTAATAAAACTACCTGTTCACATTTGTGAGAGGAAACTGAAGTCCATGTAGCCCTTCTGATTATTGTTGGATAAGTGACAAGTCAGACGGAAATGTAACCTGTTCCCACGTTCCTTGAGTCCTGAGTCCAGTTTGATTCCAGTGTCCTGTTCCTTGGCTGAGGATCAATCCCTGACGGAGCTTGCAAAACGCCAGAGAAAACAACGGGTAAGTCGCACCTAGGTAACTCTGTTGCTGAATTCTATGTCATATTGGAGGTCGCCATGATCGATTGATCTTAAATACGGCAGCAGTGCTTTACGGGTATTGAATCCCAAGGTTTCAGAGGTGTGTTCATTAAGGTCTGTGTTTAAAGTCTAAAGGGATAAACTAACAGGGTAAAGTTAAAATGGTGTAAAACTGATGAATGGAGGTAGTATAGAAAGAAGGGAGTTTGTCGGTACCTCGTGGTGGTTGTGGGGGAAACTTCTGTGTAGCAACGCAGTGGGAGTCACCGACTCAGGAAGGAGACACGAGGAGAGCTGGAGCTTTGATGTCAAACACTGATGGTTTATTTGGAGCTTCGGCCGGAGGATTCAGAAAACAAGTCCAAGAGCCAGAGGTTCTGACTTCACGGTAGAGTTGCCACGTCAATTCTGAAGAACTCTACCCCAGACCCGTGTATTTAGCTAGTTCAGAGAGAATAATCAACATTGTGCATAACAAGATAGAAGCATAACACCTCTATCAGCTGACGCCAACAGGCAGGAACAGGGAGACAAAACACTGAGCGCACAGCAGCCAAGGTTACAGGTGCGTGTGCTCAGTCAGGACAGCATGAACTGATCAACTGGGTCAAAGCTATGGGCCTGGAAAATATTTCCCCAACAGTGGTGTGTGAGGAAACACCTTTTATGCCCGGACTGAGTAAAAACCGTAACTTTATAACACTCTACAGAGAAAAAGGACAGTAAAAGAAACTCAGAAATCTCAGTTTCAGTGTAAGCTGCTGCCTGCCACATATTTATTTAAATTAAACCAGAAATCTATGCAGATCATCGATGTCCAGTGACATTCTTTAATAGTTTGTGTTGACGTCACCGTCTTAGGGTAGAAATACACACACACTGTCGGCGTTGCTTCAACTGGAAGTGAAACGTTTATTGCGCACGTCCAGCTATCACGACAATACAGGAAATGACTTTTAGTATAAGAGTACAAAATAAACAGATTCATATCTTATATCTCAACACCCCCACTTACTCTTATACTGTACACATTCTCAACATAACACCTACTTCACACCTTGTTCACTTGCACAATAACACAGTGCTTTTAAACCTTCGGGGGTTATTTACATTCCAAACTAATATTTGTACAAATGTCTCACTTCTGACCGTTGTTGCAGGCTTAGTAAACATATCAGCAACCATATCAGCTGTAGGGAAATAATCAATGGTTATCATGTTATCTCTCCGTACAGACCATGACTGATCATCATAATTGGGCTTCTTGCAGATTAAAAAAAGCGCTGTTTTCTTAATTTTTTGATGTGATTGCCGAAAATGTAACAATCTGTATTTACTGCCATTCAAATGACAGCGAAGGTTTTCTCTGGGCCGTAATTTCGCCCAGAAGTGACGCATGTGTTACTCTCATTTATACCGTAATTAAAAAAATGTTGGCCATGCCATCACCTTCAATTGTCTGTCATTACTATAACCAGACAATCTTAATTTCTCATTAACATCCCAATCTTCTTAAGATAGATTTACCTTGTTTTCCACCAATATGGTAAATAAAGCACTTTGTAGATACTTAGTTTTCACCGAGTCTGAATATTAATCACATTTAGCAGCAATCAGACCTCATCTCTGTTACAGCTCCGTCTTCATTTCCCTAAACCCTAGATGCAGATGAGAATTCAATCCGCTCACTTATTTGGTTTAATGGATATGGAAATTAGATTAGGGCGAATCTCAGCGCCGCGCCATCTGGGACGAAAGGGATAGTCCGAACTTCAAGATCCTCCGTTAATCTTTTCTGGATCCAGGAGACGGGGAAAGTACGAGGGAGTCAACAGGTTTAAAGATTAGATAAGATAGATTTATTATCACGTAATTCAAAACAACCAATAGCTTTCGTCAGCCTTAGCAATGCACGTACCCACATTTTAAAGGCAGGGATTCTGATTTTGATAAAGAAGGCAATGATGCTTCTTTATCAAAATACACGTTTGGAATCGGAGTCTCCCGAGTTGTTTTAGCTTCTTTCAGCTCGTTGTTTTGGTTTTACGTCACATTACTTGTTTGGTTGAGTCTTACAGCTCTCATCAACCTTTTTCTATTTGCAGAAGGATCAATTTAACTTCATAAATCTGTAAAAAGCGACTGTAGAGAAACAGCAGACGGACAAAAGCTGGTAAACACAGAGGAGCATTTCAACTTAAGGAGACGATTACACAGGCTAAACAGCAGTGAGATTACTACAAATACTACTGGGTTGTTTAACCTGTACTCTTCATTTATACATTGATATCATACGTTTTCCAACAATGTAAATACCTTCAACTTTTATTAAAGAACAAGATATTTTATGAGCAGTTGTAACACTTTCCTGCTGATAATTTAACCAAGTTTCACGCCAATACCAGCCACTATAACGCACCAAACGAGCACCACTTAAAACCATATTCATCTTTGCAACTACATCTAGAAAATCACATAAAAGTTCAATTTTACATCCATGTTTCCCCCAAGAATCCAGTCTTTATGCTAAGCTACAGGCTAAGTCACATCTCTGTATGTATCGCACACGACATATATAAACTCTTAATTGAATCATAACGTATATATTTCCTCCTGACATTCAGATGTATTGATGAGGCAGGAAGCCCCCTGCGAGCCGCTCCATATTTACAGGCCAATTATCTCTCTGAGGGTCGACATGACCGCGGGCTTTTTCCAACTCTACGCGAAGGGTAATTAAGCAAACATGGACCCATCAGAGGAATGTCTTATTTCTTCAACTCAAGGACACGTATCGGAGCGGAGGACGGTTTTCCTCGAACTGTTGGGAAAATAGTGAATGTACTCTTCCAATCTGAGAGTAACATGCTAACAAAGGTATCCCAACTGTAGCTGTGTACATGACAGGATGTATGATTACCTAGAAGAGCATCAGGACTGTTTTAGGCATATGATAGCTATGTGATTAACATGATGATTCAGCCTCTATGGAGATAGACAAATGACAAGCATGATCATTTCTGACGTGGAGCTAATCTGAACTAAACATTGAATACTGCTTTCTATTCCTCCATCTTGTGACTGTGTAACTCCCTCTCTTGTATATCAGCATGTGAAGGACACTGTTCAGGAACTAGTTGATGCTCTGTGTGTGATGACTACTTCCATTCTGGAGAGGATCACAAATACATGGATCCTGAGATTGAAGCTCAAGCCGGCGTAGAGTGAGAGTTTTCTAACAGCTATGATAACACAGTTTAATCTGTGAAAAAAAAAGTCTGAATTTTGAAATTTTCAGAAAAAGTCTGAATTTTGAGATTTTGGTAAAAAGTCAGAATTTTGAGAAAAAGTCAGAATTCTGAGATTTTTTGAAAACGTCAGAATTTTGCGAAAATGTTAGAATTTTTTGATTTTGAGAAAAATACAGAATTTTGAGATTTGAGAAAATCAGAATTTTAGAAAGAAAAGTCAGTATTTTGAGAAAAAGTCAGGATTTTGAGAAAAAGTCAGGATTTTGAGAAAAAGTCAGGATTTTGAGAAAAATACAGAATTTTGTGATTTGAGAAAAATACAGAATTTTGTGATTTTGAGAAAAAGTCAGTATTTTGTACATGACAGGATGTATGATTACCTAGAAAGAACCGGTATTCCTCCATTAGTGACTATGTAACTCCTTCTCTTGTATATCAGCATGTGAAGGACACTGTGCAGGAACTAGTTGGACCAAATGCCCTCAGGTGGAGTTTTCATCTTCACATTCGAGGTCAGTTTTATTTAAAAGAGGCTGATCCAAGGTTAAGGGGAATGGAGGCAGCCTGCAGGAGAGACCATGGTGTATAGATAATGACATGTCAGAAAGGAAAGAAGATTCTGGGCGTCCTTACATCATCTTCTGAGGTGAAGACACTTCTCGTCACGGACTGCCATTGCGGTAATCCCCTCGCCTGCAGCTCCATTAGGAAATGAAACAAGTTGTTGGGCAGGAGGGGGTTAATCCGGCGGTAAAAAGGGCCTCAGCTGCCCTTTAAAACCACTGTCACAGAGACTTCAGACGACCCTTTCACCCTGACCCTTATTGATTCAGGTCACACACACACACACACACACACACCACACACACACACACACCACACACACACCACACACACACACACACACACACACACACACACGCACACACTGAGCCCTGCAGCTACAGCACTATAGGGTGCCGTAATGTTTCAATTACTGAAGTCTGTCATGGTTCAGGCGTGTCGGGAGAAACACAATTCAAACGTCTGGCTTCCAATTTAGCATTTTCTATACTGTAGTTTTACTATTTCGGTTATTGTGAACACAACATCTTTACATGTGTTTCTAGGTGCCACTTTTTGAATATTTTTGGGGGGATCTAAGGAGATTTGAAAGCCTCTTGATGAAAATGTGTGATATTAGGGTATATAACGAGTAGTTATTTTTTTCGGGGCATGAAAAATCATACTATCTTTATTTTCTCACCTTTATTTTCTCTTTAAAATTGAATATATAATGACTGCAGTGACACGATCACTAAGATTAATTACCATTTCCCGAGCTTCTTAGCCTCTTTCAGCTTGGTTTGACGTCACATTTACTTGTTTGGTTGAGTCTTACAGCTCTCAAGGAACAATCTAACTTCATACATCTGTAAAAACAGCAGACGGACAAAAGCTGAGAAAAACTTAAGGAGACGATTACATAGGAGTTAGACAGCAGTGAGATTTCACCTGTACTCTTCATTTAAACATTGATATCATACGTTTTCAAACAATGTAAATAAAGATTTGCTTCCAAAACGTATTGGCGTACGGTTAGTAGTATAACGCAGCAATTCTCTATTTCTCTAAAACTGTATTTAAATGTCATTTTAATGTGTTTCTGATGCACTAATCCTTAATTCCTTTTTTTTGTAAAGCACTTTGAATTGCCGTGTGTTGAAAGGTGCTTTATAAAAACCTGCCATGCTGATAAGGGAAAATACTTAAGTGCAAGTCCCTCAAAATGGTGCTTAAGTACATTAGTAAATAATGTGGAAGACGGCAGCTGCTTGCTAACGCTTCAGCCATAACATCATTATCATTTAATGAGTCTGACAGCCAGGGCCCCGCCTACTTTTGGCCACAAAATGAGCTCTAATATGAAACACAGGACACAAGACTAGGTCTGTTAGCGTCAAATAATGTGTATTTTTATCTCATTTTAACTGTAGACACCAACTCCCATCTCCAAAATGTGTGAATGAAATACGCTGTAATGTTAAGGGCTGCCTCTGATAGTTATTTACACATGTGTTTACATTCTGATGAGTTTCTTTATTATCTGTTTGGTCCATTTAAAGGGGACCTATCATGCAAAATGCACTTTTTTATGTCTTTTATACATAAAGATGTGTCCCGGTGTGTCGGGGAACTCACGCAGTGTCAGAAAATTATTTGAAAGAGACCAAAGCAATTTTCGTAGAAACAGAAGTAAAAAAAGTAAATACTAAACATTTCTTCAATGCATGCCTGGTTAAAAATGCATTTAAACATAATTATTGTGTATTTTACATGCATATCGTTATTTGACCTCTGACACCTTTATTATGTGTTTTTAACAAAATAAACATGTTTCTAGATTGCAAAAAAGCTTAAAATTGCACTCTCACAGATGGGACTCTGCAGAGGGGTCAGCGGTCACGGATATGGAGCGTTTTGCTCAAGGACACTACAGCAGTGGAGGTTTTTATATTGGAGCCTTGGATATGTTGGTTAAAATATAACAAACGATCACAAGGACGGTCCTTCAGTCTCTCTCTGAAACAGATGCTGTCTCTCTGGGATCGATACCCGTCTATCAGAGGATCATTTCTGTAAAAAGGCTCCATTCCTGCAGATGTCTTTTCTTTTAAATCCATTAACAGACGCTACACGATGCAGGCATGTGCAGAGCTATTCAAAGTTCCTCTGTTGTTATTTTCAAAACACAAATGTTCACCGCAGGGCTCTTTGACCCCTGATGTGTTTCAGTTGAACGCCAGCAATCATTTTGTTCTGAGTGGGCGTCAATGTTCCTGTTCTTTTTTTTAGGGTTTTTTATTTAATTGTCATAAAATGTTGTGATATTGTCAATTGTGGAAAATGTGCAATCATGTGAAGGGGCTTTCGTTGCTATAGCAGCTAAACTGGTAATGAGCACCAATTCACCCTGAAGAATGAAATGAAACGAGCTGGAGCTCAACATGAGGAACGTGTTCAGTAAATCACGACGTTTTAAACTCTCCTTAACACTTTTATCGAAGTATTCAACTCTCAATATGAACATGTTGTGGTTTAAATCTCCTTTAGACAGGTCTGCACTTCTGTAAAGGGCCCACATATAGTGTTGGCAATATACTTTATCCTTACCTCACCGTGATGATTTGGTGAATTCATGATTTGGTGAATTCATGCTTTGACAAGTGTGCTTATAAGGCTGCAGGTGAAACTATTTTAAAATGTGTGTTTTCTGGATGGAGATTGGATCGATCAGGCTAAGCTAAGCTAGCGTTAGCTTCTCCGACACTCTCACAATAACGTCATACAAACATAAAGAAGCACAGACTATATTTGCCATAGACAGTATTTTGTACATTTTTAAACACTGATATTTGTCCAGTTTCTGAACAGATATGAGGAGCTGTGAGATCTGTGTGCTAACAGCTAACAGCTAACAGATAACAGCTAACTGCTAACAGATAATAACAGCTAACTGCTAACAGCTAACTGCTAACAGATAACAGATAACAGCTAACTGCTAACTGCTAACAGATAACAGATAACAGATAACAGCTAACAGATAATAACAGCTAACTGCTAACAGATAACAGCTAACTGCTAACAGATAACAGATAACTGCTAACTGCTAACAGATAACAGATAACTGCTAACTGCTAACTGCTAACAGATAACAGATAACAGCTAACTGCTAACTGCTAACAGCTAACTGCTAACTGCTAACAGATAACAGATAACTGCTGACTGCTAACTGCTAACTGCTAACAGATAACTGCTAACAGCTAACTGCTAACAGCTAACAGATAACTGCTAACAGCTAACAGATAACAAATAACAGATAACCGCTAACTGCTAACAGATAACAGATAACCGCTAACTGCTAACAGATAACAGATAACAGATAACTGCTAACAGCTAACAGATAATAACAGCTAACTGCTAACAGATAACAGCTAACTGCTAACAGATAACAGATAACAGCTAACAGATAATAACAGCTAACTGCTAACAGCTAACTGCAAACAGATAAAAGATAACAGATAACAGCTAACAGCTAACTGCTAATAGATAACAGCTAACAGCTAACTGCTAACAGATAACAGCTAACTGCTAACAGATAACAGATAACAGATAACTGCTAACAGATAACTGCTAACTGCTAACAGCTAACAGCTAACAGCTAACTGCTAACAGCTAACAGATAACAGATAACAGCTAACTGCTAACTGCTAACAGATAACAGATAACAGCTAACCGCTAACTGCTAACTGCTAACAGCTAACTGCTAACAGCTAACAGCTAACAGCTAACTGCTAACAGATAACAGATAACTGCTAACAGCTAACTGCTAACTGCTAACAGCTAACAGATAACTGCTAACAGCTAACTGCTAACTGCTAACAGATAACAACTAACAGCTAACGGCTGCTGATTAGATTTTCTGATTCAACAACGTCAGTGACAACAGGCTTTTATAGAGATTATAGAGATTTAAATGTATCGTTGAGTTGATAAACTTGAACTCTCGCTTTATTCTGGGATGAATCGGTGCCTATCTTTGCATTGACTTCACATGCTATTGTGACGCGCAAAAAATTAACTTCTTGTCCGCTGTGAACGCACTTTAGGTATCATAAACAGTTAAGATAAGATAAAGATAAGAAGTGCTTTATTGTTTGCGTTGCAGCAGCATAAAAAGACAAGGCATTGTACATTAGAGAAATTAAAAGACTAGAAATAAACAATCCAAAATGTAAACATCTCAAATAGAAATAAAATAGCACTAAAAAAGTAGTATCTGTTTCTGTATACCAGAGAGATTATTGTATGCAAGAATCCAAAATCACATGGACAGAGTGAACCAGGGAGATGATGCCTTCAGGGTCCAACACAGAAATACGTCATCCTGCACTTCAGCTCGGTGGCTCAGGTGTTGCTCAGTTCAGATTTATTTCACAGATCTCGGGGGTCACGGTCAACCCTGGCAACCGGTCCGCACCCCGTACATGGACAAGAATAGGGAGCCAACTAACCTCTTAAGCCCCACGGACCCGCCGAAGGGGCCGAAACCACAAAATCTGCAAGCAAAAGTGTCTGACGGCTTCTTAAGATGTAATAAACTATGAATGTTTTATATCCATGTAACGGGAAGAAACTCAGCTAACTCAACTCAACTTTTTTTTTTTTTAAAACACAAAGCTAGCGCTGAGCCTCTAAATTAGCCACGAGCGGAAAAATGCTAACGCATTACTGCACAGAAACTCACTCATAACACCCTTATTACTTATCATAGCTGCACATCCAACATATCGACTAGCATCGTGAGAAGACACAGAATCGATCGGTACCTACATTATCACTCCATGATAAGAACTCGCGACTTTATAAACAAAAACAGACATCAAAACATGTGGCGCTAAGTAGCTAAAACGGCTAAATGGCTTCCCTATGTCGTTGTCTCGTCAAAAGTGGTCTTCAATGGCATTAAAACGATAAAAACGCTGCTGAAGGTTAATCCATAGGTTAATCCAATGTGTCTGTGTCCCTTTGAAATGATTTCTGATAATCCATAGGCAATAAAGCTACTTTTCCATTTTCAGATGTCAGAGCGTGAGACAGCTTCACTCTGGGCACAAACTGCATGCGCGAAGCCCCCACCTTTTCGTGTTAACATTGGTGTGTATGTGAAACTCCCCTTCGATTCTATTGGCTCTAACAGTCAGAAAGAGATGTCAATCACCAAAATCGACCAATGGGTTCCAGAGAAACCGTAAAAAAGGCCATTTCCACCCAGATCACCTCAGAGGTGTAAGGTTTCAGCGTTAGAGTCCTTCTAGTTTATTGTGTTGTGTTTATTCTTGTGACCTTTCATTTTATTTTGGTATTGACTCTACCCTCTCTTTTCAGGTGTCTACACTTCCCTGTCTTTGTGTGTCACCTGCCAGCTTGATTGTTGTCTCCTGCTCCTGATTGTTTCCACCTGTGCCCCATTACCTATTGTGTGTGCGTGTATATAGCCCTTCTCTCCTTTTGTCTTTTGTCGGTTCGTCTTGTCTACACATCAAGTCCATGCCTGTATACTCTTGTGAACTGTCGAGCTACCTAATGGAACCTAGAGGTCTTATGAGAACCCTAATTGATCCTAGTAATCATTTACTTTGAAAAGTCTTTTATAAAATAAAAGATATTTTTGAAGTCAAACCGAATCTGCATCTGAGTTCCTGTGAGTCCTTCGTGTCACGAGGTGGAGTTTTTTTTTCTAAACCTCTCTAAAAAGGTCAAATGTCACTTGTTTTGCATCAATCTTGATACAGGGTACTTATTATATGTTGTACTTTGGATTCCTAAAGCTTTTAGTCTACTAACCCATCATCCAAGGGTAGTTTTCACTATAAGTAAAACATAATTTTTGGACGGACACAATAATTTACAGTTTTTTTACTATGTTCAATCTGAATTTTCTTTAAAATAAAAAATCTATATTGATTCTGACTTTTCTACATCCAACTCACAGGTTTATCAGTACTTTGAGAAAAAAGATTATTAATTTAACCCTTTTAGAAGGGAAGTTATGGTCATTTGTTCTGGGAATGTCATTTTCGAGCCTGAGACCTGGAAAACAGGCTAACCTCCTCCCACACACACTTCTGAAAAAAACGCCATCCTTTCTGCAGGCTTTTCATTAGCTGCAGTCATCAGGAGGTTAAGAGTGAGTGACACAAGTAGTGGGGTTTGAACACACACACACACACACACACACACACACACACACACACACACACACACACACACACACACACACACAGGTTTAGTTTGATTTATACTTCCTGTGAAGAGGGGAATCAGTTTTTTCCCGAAGTACAGAACAGTGAAGTATTTATCCCGAGGGATAATTGGGTTTCATGA